>JACXGK010003732.1:0-42771 GCA_016801125.1 Novumbra hubbsi
GCCAGACTAATGGAGTGTAGTGGAGTGCTGAGGGAGTGTCTCACACTCAGGCAGCAGACAGACAGGCCAGACTAATGGAGTGTAGTGGAGTGCTGAGGGAGTGTCTCACACTCAGGCAGCAGACAGACAGGCCAGACTAATGGAGTGTAGTGGAGTGCTGAGGGAGTGTCTCACACTCAGGCAGCAGACAGACAGGCCAAACAAATGCGGCTTGAAATGATTTACACCGACTGAACCAGACCTGACGATAGTCCCCCTCCTCATCGGTTTCTTGCCAAGATTTAAAACACGGTGACTAAAACCAAAGTGCTTATAAGTCACCAAAGTTCATATGCCTGAAAAGCAGTGCTGGCTCTAGCCTTTTGGGGGACCTAAGCAAAAATTGTACTTGGGGACCCCACTCTCCTGGTGCTCCCTAGCATTCTGGGGCCATCTATCGGTTGGGGGGCCCTAAACTTATGCCAAGAACCCGCCCTGCTGAAAAGGATATAATACCAAGTCAGATGAATAAGTCTACTTTGGTCTGTAATGTTAATAGTCAGGGAAAGCCTTGGATTTAAGGTACAAGAAGCATGTACAGTCTACACTGCTGTAGATGTGAGCACCAATATCAACGATGGTATGGTACAGATGTTGTTTGATCACATGACCATGCCAAGGCATATTACTCAATACATAAAACATGCTTATAAAAGATGCCCATATGTGCTTGAAGAAATTGGTGAAGAACCTGTTACAGATCCAGAAACATTTTGGTGATCTTATGCTTACCCTGGCTCGTACATATTTCTTGGCATCCATTAATTGAAGTAGAAACAGGGAAAAGATCAAAGAGGAAATGCGGTAAAATCAGACAGACCTCTAAAACGAACATTCCACTTTGAGGTACTAGGAGTGTTTGTGTGGATTTTACGGTATTCTTGTGTTGTGCAGGTAATTGTGATGTTGGGTATATATCGGATACTTTCAAAATACACAGAGCCCATTAAAGGAGCCAAACAAGAGAGCTATGCCAAAGGTAATTATTATTATGCTCAGGTAAATGTAACATTCGTCTACTTCAATATCCCAGCTTTGAATGCCTTTAAAGAATTCCACTGTTCTACTGCAGAACCACTGAGACCTGGGTTGAATACAAATGTCAGATGTGCTGTGCTTGACCTGGTATTCCCAGTACAAAGCAACCAGTGGAGTACACCCAAACGTATGAACTGATGATAAACTCACATACTAACTCAAATAATAACTCAATAATAACTCAATACGAAAGTGCCTTCGCCCACATTTTCAATTATTCAAATATATCTGACCCTATGTTCGAATCTAGTCTGATTCTTGTAGGTCAATAAAAACAGTGTTTCTCTGTAAAGCTCTAATGTTCTTTGAGCTTTAGAGAGAATACAAACGTGGAAGGAAAACCATGCACTGATGTGATATAAACACCTGGCAATGACGTGTGAAATACCTCCCTCATTTTGCATTCTGAGAACACTGGGACACACACGCATGACCGCAAACACATCCGGAAGCACACACACGTGTGTGTGCACGTGTAAACGCACGATCACACACAGTAAAGCATGGATATGGGTCACTTCCCACCAGTTACAGTTCCACATCTGAAGAACATTTGGATAAATTGAGAATATGTGTTGGAGGTTTTACCATGGCTTGCTCCATTGGGACGACCTGTTGACTGTGAATCTGGCGAAGACTGTTGGCTTGGCCCTTTAGAGAGGTCTGAAGGGGCCCTTTGGGCTGTGGAAACAAAGGTGTCATTCAGACACATAAAGACATGCAAAGAATTTGGCATATGCGAAATCACACATAGGCACATGCACGTTCACAGGTTTAAATACACAAACACTCATAAGCATTTACTCAAATGCCATGTAGATATCCCGTATGGTAAACTAATGCTATGTACAATACATGCATTTATGGCAAATTTCAGAACTTGACTGATTTAAAACAGTAACTGGGAGTCTCTAGCAGAAACATTCAAACGCGGAAATTCTTCAAAGGACTGTATTGTGTGTGGTCACAATTAACTGATTTACACTGTTCCAACAAATTAGGGGATCACTTAAATCACACATCGGGTAAAGAACAAGAAAATATATTAATGTTCTTTACTGTACATTGTGTAATTCCTTGAAAACACACGATGTAACAACGGTCATTGGAAACCAAAATCACCAACCGATGGCCTGTGTTCAGCCATGCATGTTTTTGTATGCCAACTGGACCGATGGGCCGTCGTTGGCACAGGCAGGTATGTCCCCAGAGAAGATTACTTTACATGGGCGTCGTTGCACTGAGCACATAGCAAGGGCTGTAAGACCCAGAGTTAAACCCATTATGTTTGGCCATGAACCGGGGAGCTCGTGTGGAACCCACCCGTCCCCAAAAGAAAACAATGCAGTACAGTGTGTGTGTGTGCCGTGAGTTTATGCAGATTGATAAAAACACGCAAAGCTTTCACAGATTTTGATCTGAGCCCCGATTCCATTTGGATCCTGTTTTGGACCGCGGTGTGAGTTACGTCTGAATCTAATTTATTGCCTTGCCACGGGTACACAGAGAAAACCCTATGCCGGGAGCCACATTGGTTTTCCAGCAAGCCGTTTTTCTGGGACGGAAAGACATTTGCTCTGCTCACCATGAGGTCTGTCTGTGCCTCAAGCTCATTGGCGTAGGACAGCAAGTCCACCTGGGTCACTCCTTTATTAACCTGGACATGAACAGAAATAGGGTTATGTAATAATACATTCTATGCTATGACTCTGTTATAGCACACACAAACAGTTATTACAATGTAAACACCATAATATCCATAAATCCTGTCACTGCATAACAGGCATACACTATTTATTTGATTAATTTTGACGATACTCTTATCCAGGGGTACTTATGAGTGAATACATTTTCATTCTTCCCCCTACATGAGAAATGAACCCACAGCCCTGACATTCAAGTGATGTGGTCTATAAACTGAGCCAAAAATAACCCACTGATATAGAAGACTGAAGTCTTGACATATTGGGGTCTACAGCTTATTGCGCGGTGCTTTTGTGAGAGTAGCTATAAACAAGTCATCCTGTCCACTGTCTGTTTGCACTCTGTTACTAAGAATAGATGAAGCAGGCAAAGACATTTTAAATGCTTACATCAGACGTCTTGACCATTTTACCAAAGCCCTCGTCTATACATTTGTCTTTTGTAGTCAGGGGACATTTAAAAACCATTTTTCTACAAGTAAAATGCTAATTTGCATTTGATGACATGTACATGGTCTTAATATGATATTCACTGACGTACAATATATAGGTAAATAGAGTAAATAGAGCAGTGAAATGTCCCTTTTAGATCAAGGAGAAGACAATGAAAGGAAGCTACTTTAAACGACAGACTCGGATGCTAAAAGCCCAGGGGAGGTGAGTGTAGATGATCCACTGCAGCCCTGCGCATTACCTCCTCCAGATAGGCTGCATAGTTGATGTCAGCGACGCCCGTCTCTGAAATGGCCATGAGGTTCTGCTTTCCATCAGGCTCAAGCAGGACAATACCTCGTAGATCAATATTCACATTTTCCAACATGGTTCCCACCTCTTTGGTGTACTGGAAAGCCAAGAGGGACATCGGGCGGATTACATAAAGTGACAAAGATAAAGAGAAGCTTTACTATTTACTATTGTCTTATAAAGCCCTTCTGCCAATTTCACATTGTTAAAAATCTCAATTCCTTATTGTACTGAATACATTTCATACATCATGTATTACGAATATGTCTGAACTCCTTCCTTCAGTGAAATGTTACAGACGATGGAACCTTTTGTTGACGCAATCGTCACAGCACATAGTTCACGCGACAGCATTGTTTCCCAAAGCTATTTTAAAAGCCTCAGCATTTCTAATATGTCGTTTGATACAAAACCACGTAAAGAGAACTGGATCGTCAAGAATTTCAAAGACCAACTTTGTTGATTAAAACAACTGCGTTTACATGGTCATACATGGTAAAGTAGACCAGAGTATTTTCTCTCCATATCCATCGAGGCATGCCGTGATGGTTGAGGGGTGCCAAAGATCAAGGGATACGGAAGGACTCTGTGACCCTCGACACTTTACATTGAGGACCCTTCTAACTCACAGAGCTATTCATTGATAAAAAGTACATTATAGAAATAAATGCTTTCCTTGCATTCACATATAGTACAAAAACTATGTGAAGTAAACAACCCAGAGATAGAATGGAAATCCTTACGAGCAAAGAGCCACATTGAAAAATAAGCTCTACATTGTCAATTGAGGTAAACTATATTGTGTGTGCTTTGTATATAAAGACACAAATCAAGTATAAGAGTACAGTTAACCCAATTACTCGCTTTGGTAGGTTTGGGGCCTTAAGTGTTTGAGAAAAGGACATTTGAATTTGATCATGGTCTGATTTAGCAATAACTGTGTTTTACCTAGACTGCAACTATCTGCTAATAGTCCTATAACAAGTGAGTGCATACTGCAAAATGCAAGTGACTACTGACCAGGCTGGAGTTTAGGAAGGCTGATATATTAAGGAGTTTGTCCAGGTGCATCGCTGAGTAGATACCTTGGTTGTCTTTGCAATTACTGAGAAAAGAAATGAGTAAGAAAAGATAAAGATGAAGTGTGACAATAAAACAATTCAATACATGTCCATCCAGATGTTCATTTGAAACTCTCTCTACTGCCCCCTGGTGAGGAGATTTGGAAAAGAGGCACTGTTGTTCCACCAGTCACGGATACCCCAAGCAACAATTAATGTTAGCATGACTCACTTTGCCCATTCAGGTTTGTCTTTTGTAGAGATACATCATGGCAAATTAATCATTACGTCTGTTCAAAGTCCATCTCATAGCTTACTGATCACAAAGGAATAACTGATGGTCTTAGAGCTGCCTGCTCTTATTCAGACATGATGAAAGTTGGTGCTATTTCATACTGAAAAATATTACAATGCACTATTGCATGATATCCTTCTCTTTAAATATTCTACTATAAGCATTTTCAGACAGAATGTGTGACGGTAAGTAGACCATTGACACATCATCATGTGTAATCAGATGTAAATCTGTGGCACCACGGATGAGAACCAAGGCACATTGTTTTGTTTGTAAACTCAATTCTCCGCTGACCGGAGCTCTTTCACCAGCTCAAACACATCAGGATTTATTCCTGACGTTCCTGCTAGCATCAGTGGAATT
Source organism: Novumbra hubbsi (assembly GCA_016801125.1). NCBI lineage: Eukaryota > Metazoa > Chordata > Actinopteri > Esociformes > Umbridae > Novumbra > Novumbra hubbsi. The sequence goes on from JACXGK010003732.1 coordinate 5,244, forward strand.
CTTGGACATTCTAGTCAAAGATGCCCTCATCTTTGTTCATGCAGCAAAACGCCAAAAGAGAGGGAAACGTGGAAATTGCATATCATTACCTGGAATAATTCCCGCGTTTGCTGTGCAACAAACAGGATGAACTTCAGCAACAGGCAGGGAAGGACAGAGACTTTTATTCATCTTCGGTAATATGTTTTAAGGGGACATTGTGACACAACTCTTCAGCTCTCGAAATTAAAGGTGGAGGTTTCTGTTTTTACACCATCATTCCCGCTCTGATGCAGGACAAGCTCTCTCAGCTGCATGTGCCTGAATCCACCTGCAGGTGGATCACTGACTTCCTGTCTGACAGGAGGCAGCGCATGAAGCTGGGGAAACATGTATCCGATCCCCGGTCCATCAGCACCGGATCCCCTCAAGGCTGCGCCCTTTCCCCCCTCCCTCTTCTCCCTGTACACCAACTTCTGCACCTCCAGTCATCAATCCGTCAAGCTCCTGAAGTTTGCGGATGACACCACCCTCATTGAGCTCATCTCTGGTGAGGATGAGTCCACCTACAGGTGGCTGCAATCTTCCTTCCCTCAAGGACCTGTACCCCACCAGGACCCTGAGGCGCGCAGGAAGGTTTGTGGCTGATCCCTCCCACCCTGGACAGAAATTGTTTCAGCCACTCCCATCTGCAAGGAGGCTACGGTCCATAAGGACCAATTCAGTTTCTTCCCATTGGCAGCTGGCCTCATCAACAAGGCCTGACAACCCCCACTGACACTGACGTCTTTTTGTTTTGATTAATGTATTATTTTATCTACTAACAGTTTGTTTTACCATTTACATGTGTTTACTGTCATGCAACACACCATAGCAAATTCCTTGTATGGGTAGAACTACTTGGCAATAAAGCTGATTCTGATTCGGAAGTGCAGCCAGCATTACCTGTAAAAACTCTCCACTGTCAGATCCAGGTCTGAGTCATTATACAGGTACCCTGGAATGAAGTTCCTCCATTCAGGATTCACCAGGTGAGGAGTATCCAAAACCTGGGACCCAAATTAACAATAAGACCATAATACAGTTGAATATTATTATTATAATGACCATATACAACACCTAAACAGTCAAAGAGAAATGGTCATTTAAGCAAAACCTGCCTTGAATAGCTGCTTTGTGTGGAAAGGCTCGCAGACCAGCTTCTCCATGTTTCCCCCAACAAGGAACACGGTAGTCACCACTCCCATCAGTATCCAGGAGAATAGGAAGCTGAATCCCACACCCCTGTAGAGAGTACAAAAACATTCCGGTAATTTTTCATATGCTCAATACATTTTGGGTTAAACAGCACGATAGGTACACAGGTCCACCTCAGGCTGAGGATAATAAAATGGTCGGTTTGGTCACAACACAATGTCACAAACCACCCAAGTTTTGAAGGAGTGTGTTATTGTGATGCTGTCTGTAGAAATGTCCACCGGAGCTGTTGCCGTAGAAGTCAATACGCATTTCCCTACCACAAGCTGCCTCTAACTTTGTTTTTGGAGAATTTGGCAGCGCGTCCAACCGACCTCACGACCGCACATCACATGACCACGCCAGCCCAGAACATCTACGTGCAGGATCTTTACAAGCTTGTTAATCTGAGGCCAGCCACCTGGAAAGCTGATGAAACCAACAGAAACCGCCTCATTGAAGGCCATCAGCGTACTCACTGTCCTCACTAGGGTCTTGACATGACTGCAGTTTGCTGTTAAGTAAACCACCTCAATGGGCGCTCACTTCCGATTGCCACAGGCGCGCTGGGGTAAATCCCAGGTTCAAAACTCAGTAAAATCTCTGGATGAGATGGATAGCTGCAGACCGATTTAGTGTACAGACAGACTATTACAGTTTACAGACAGACTATTACAGTGTACAGACAGACTATTACAGTGTACAGACAGACTAGTTCAGTGTACAGACAGACTAGTTCAGTGAACAGACAGACTATTTCAGAGTACAGACAGACTATTACAGTGTACAAACAGACTATTTCAGTGTGCAGACAGACTATTTCAGAGTACAGACAGACTATTACAGTGTACAGACAGACTATTTCAGTGTACAGACAGACTATTACAGTGTACAGACAGACTAGTTCAGTGTACAGACAGACTGTTACTCACGCCATGAGCAGAGTGCCTCCGGTGTTGGAGACGCATCCACGCGTGGTGGGGGAGGCGTGCTTGTCATATCCCAGGTTGCCACACAGTATGGCCAGGAAGTTGAAGGCCAGGACGAGGACTACAGCGCAGCACAGGCCAATACAGCTGACCCACCTGTGGGGGAACCCTGGAGTCAGTGGAAGCAACAACCCACCATGGAATTTGGCGAATACAGCCTGCTGAGTTAACGTGTCATGGCTCCATCAAAAGTGCTGTAGTAATACATTTAGCTGGTTCCATAGGGAAATATAGGACGTGATGTATCTGGTCCGGTTTGGCGTTTACCAACTGACTGATACCCACAGTTGCTATTTAAATAGCCTTTGCACAACTCTAAGGGAGACATGTGCATATACATAGTGTAGAAAGGATCTCAATAAATGGCCCCAGTCCAAGCTCAGATTTTATTTTGTAATTTTATCGTTGCACATGGGCTTTACTCCTTTCTCTTCAAAGGAATCACACACTCAAAGGTGTTGCACTTCAATCAGAAAACACAGTTCCTTGACGGTACCTGTAGAAATCCATCTCGTCGATCTCGGGGTACAAGTCCTCTATCTTGGACTGCGTGTGACTGATGAAGTTGGTGAAGTTGGTCAGAGAGCTGTACACGGGAAACACCTTGGTGAAGCTGCTGATGTTGACGCCGATGGCATCCAGCATGCTACGTGCTCCTGGTAGACAAAGCGTATCGGTAAAGAGAGAACGCATTGACTTTGTTTGTACTGAGATCAAGTCATATTGTGATGAAACGGCTGAATGATGTAAATGAGCCATACAACCGGCAGGCTTTGAGCGATGAGCTGGATGTAATTTCTAATACTGACCCAATCACAACATATCCTCTAGGAGTATGATGGTATCTCCGACTACAGAAGGTTTCCACACGTGCCTCTGTTGTAATTAATGTATTTTTAGTTGCACTAAATAGTTACGACATTGTCTTTCTATGTGGGATTCTTTCTATTAAGCACCTGATGTTAAATATTTATATTCCTAAATATTTTCGGTATTTTCCCATTGATGGTTGCTGGTATGTACTGTTCCAAAAGTTATAAAGTTATTAACTGTAATTCATTGATTTTGTTTCATCTTCTAATCTCATGTATAATAGCTAGATGTATCCTAGAAACGTTTTTAAAAAGTGTTTAAAGACATTCTTCTCGCATCATTGAAACTGTCTTCGTCAGAAAAATGAATGACCGTCAGCCTCCCTTAAAAATATTTTTAATAATCATCAGGTGAAAATCCTTAACTGGAATCTCGGCCATTTTGAACATGACTCACTGGATATGCATCTAAAAAAAAATTTAGGAGCATAAAGTTATCTTCATGAAACATCACTCACCGTCAACTACATTTGTCATCTGATCATTCACCATTCCTGGAGTGTCATTGAAGGAAGCAAAGCCCTGTTTGGCGAATGACAGAATGCCCCGTTTGCGTTAAAGATATTTTTTATATTATTTCATAATATTATTTTATATTTTTTATTTCACAATTAGAATCCAAACATTATGCAACATTTCTATACTCACCATTTGAATGATTTTGCTGAGGTCTGTTTTGAGAACTTGCTTCAAACTTTCCAGCTGATTGTGAACATTGGGTAACTGCAACACAGAACACACATGCTCTTCAAAACATTCCCTTACAAAATGGGACCTGGTTTTGCGACATACCAGATGAGGACAGCCTGGCGGGCATTACGGGCACGACAGCGAGCCAGCGTACCTGGTTAAAGTCTCCCCCGACGTGGAGCTGAGCCAGCGTACCTGGTTAAAGTCTCCCCCGACGTGGAGCTGAGCCAGCGTACCTGGTTAAAGTCTCCCCCGACGTAGAGCTGCGCCAGCGTACCTGGTTAAAGTCTCCCCCGACGTAGAGCTGCGCCAGCGTACCTGGTTAAAGTCTCCCCCGACGTGGAGCTGAGCCAGCGTACCTGGTTAAAGTCTCCCCCGACGTAGAGGTGTGCCAGCGTACCTGGTTAAAGTCTCCCCCGACGTAGAGCTGCGCCAGCGTACCTGGTTAAAGTCTCCCCCGACGTGGAGCTGAGCCAGCGTACCTGGTTAAAGTCTCCCCCGATGTGGAGCTGCGCCAGCGTACCTGGTTAAAGTCTCCCCCGACGTGGAGCTGAGCCAGCGTACCTGGTTAAAGTCTCCCCCGACGTGGAGCTGCGCCAGCGTACCTGGTTAAAGTCTCCCCCGACGTGGAGCTGAGCCAGCGTACCTGGTTAAAGTCTCCCCCGACGTGGAGCTGCGCCAGCGAGCTGCGGATGGACCGGCAGAGCTGGGCGGTGGTGGCGTCCGATTCCTCGTCGCTGCAGCCCGGGTCGCTGAGCGACCGGTTCAGGCCGGAGCGCACCAGGCTCAGGTTCACGTGGAGCCTCCCCGTGGCCTCCTGGAGAACCTCCAAGGAGGCGCTGGCGTTCTCCAGGGCCTCCTTGGTCTCCCGCATGGCTGTGGTCGGGGGACGAGGGAAAACGGAAGGCACGGGGGTGAACGTCTCGCGCGGTGAAAACTCGGGTGTGCGAACAGACAAGCTTTCACGCGCACGCACGTACATACGCACAGACAAACGTGCACGTTGGTACACTTGGTCACGCATGGAGGAATAATAATTATCAGACCGGGGACGGTCGACAACAACTGGTGCCGGTTCGGTCCGTGGCGGGAACGAGGTTAAAGGTTGGGAAGAGAAGCCATATGCTTAATTCATCCGCAATGACCATAATTAAGATGGCGGGGGGGGGGGGTAGGACAGCATTAGGAACACACACAGGGATGTAGCGCGATTTAGACTGGTTCCAGATCTGCTTGTGCCGCGGCATCTCCAACGGCCACGCGGACAGGACAGATCCCGGACCAGGGTACAAGACAGGAGACACACAAGGGTACCGGTCACAATAGTAACACTGGGGTGGGATCTCAAGCCCACAAGGTCAGGGGTCATCGGTCAGGGTTTGAGAACTGTTACCTTTAATGGCCCTCTGCACTTTGACTTTACGACAACGAGTGGAAAGGAAAAGAGAAGTAGGTCTACTTAAGCCAATAACATTCTAGTATGCCTTGTTAGCAGCTAATTAACAAGATCTTTCTAGAAGAACTACAATGCTACCGTTCTATGCTTGTAGCTGTTTCTAAAGATGACTCGCATCCAATTTTGGTACATTTTCATCACTGTGTTACAGTGTAATAACAGTAACAGTTTATGTCATCACTGTGTTACAGTGTAATAACAGTAACAGTTTATGTCATCACTGTGTTACAGTGTAATAACAGAAACGGTTTATGTAATCACTGTGTTACAGCGTAATAACAGTAACGGTTTATGTCATCACTGTGTTACAGCGTAATAACAGTAACGGTTTATGTCATCACTGTGTTACAGCGTAATAACAGTAACGGTTTATGTCATCACTGTGTTACAGCGTAATAACAGTAACGGTTTATGTCATCACTGTGTTACAGCGTAATAACAGTAACGGTTTATGTCACCACTGTGTTACAGCGTAATAACAGTAACGGTTTATGTCATCCCGTGGACAGACCATACCTCCGGCCATACTGAGTGCCCCATCCAGTGCAGGACGCACCTCTTTGCCCAATTCGTCGTGAATCTTTCCCCCCAGCAAAGGACCCACATCTGAGGATGGAGAAACAAGTATCCTCATTCGACATCCCGCTTGGGGATATTCATTTCAATCAGAAAGCTCAGCTTTCAACTCTAATTTCTATCGTAGAAAATCAATAGAGAACTATGGGAATTTTTTGTAACTTTCTGAATTAACTAAACCAAAAAGTAGCCAGGTTGTTTTGTACATTCTGAATGTTACCTTGACATGTCAATAGAATCCTAGTTATCTTCAACACATGACAGATAGACCATTTATGTATGGAGCTTTAGGCGCAGAACTTACTATCTAGGTCAGAAATGGCTTTATTCTTGGCAGTGGCGTATTGGACTATTAGGTAATCAATTTGCTGTGAAAAGAAGAGCAGAACACAGTTACAGAAGTTGTCCGAAATGATTTGCCTAGACAATTATATAGCATTGTAATTATTTAGCTCTATATTCCAGCAGATTGGATTTAGAACAATATAAGGGCAGGTTTATAGCGTTCCCTAAACAAGTATGAAGCATTTAGAAACTACACCATGTTCTATGCAAGTTCCCTCAATTCTAGCATACTTAAATATACTGTATCAACCTGGTGGAATACAGAGGCAAATTAGTTTTTAAATGTTTCACTATCTGAGAACGTTTGGGGTGACAGTATATGGCTACACGCCAGACATGTAATCTGCTCCATTAAATAATATGCGGGCTCTAGCAAGGAGACCTACGGTAACACTGTTAATGCGGCTGTAACGAAAAGGCCATACCATTGGCGTCTCGTCTGAAAATGTATGCAGGTCTCTCAGGTTGCTACTGATCAATCTCTTCACGCTTTTGAACTGAGAGCTCAGGTTCTGGTTAGCTGCATATGAACACAGTACACCAGCCCTGCAGACAGAAAACACAAGCACAGAGGCTTAAAATTAACGTTTTTGGAAACTTTTTATGGAGTGTTTTAACTGCACATTTGCAACATTGGTTTTAATCTGGAACACAAGCATGCAAAGACCTGTGTTTTATCATGCTGTCTCAAGGAATAAAGCATCAACATGTACCTTCAGATTTATTGGCACCCTTGATGAAGACAATTCCCTACCCTATCCTTAACCAGTAAGGTTTCTTATCAACCAATATTTGGTTGAACATACAGATGAAAATTAGGACTCAAAAGAGACTGTATCCAACATGGGAAAACAATATTATCTTTTCTATTTCTCAGAGAATTTTTAACAAGGAATATAATTCCCCCAAAGCAATAGGTGGAAACATATTAGACCCCCTAAGGATAGTTTACAATCAAACACCATCTGCATTAACATTGTTCTTTTGTAATAAATGTCAGTCTCACAGAACTGTACTTTTGTGTTATTAGGCTTTGTTATAATTGGAAGAAGAAGAACTGTGTGATCTGCATGGTTGACTGGTTGCATTGATTTTGTTATAAATACAGCTCAATAATATCACAGTACAAAAATAATTGACCTCTGACAAATACAAGGTGACAAAGAATACATAGTGGCCAAGCGCAAATTAATCACAATAACATTGAAATGCCAGCAGGTGGCAATAAAAGTCTATACAGTATCACTTTCACGTCTCAATAGCAAAATGGTAAAGAATAGAGTGAAAACACATGAAATTATTTGAGATTTAGACCTTACACCATCTAAACATGTGAAATTAACCAAATTGTATGTTGCCATTTAGGTAGTTATAATATTGAAAAAAAAACATAGACACTACTTGTGTATAACACAAAATAAAAGTGTCACTTTCATACATCAAACAGCTCGTAAGGTGGCTCTGTTTCTGGTGTTAATTATCTCCATAAAACATCAAGGAGAACCGTGTCCATATATTACACCTTTATACCAATGACTCATTCAATCCCTCCTGAATACCATCCCCAGTTTCTAAAATAGTCTGAGATGCTAGGTTCTACTGTGCAGAACCCAGGAACTCAGACGGGGGGCCCCCAACCGCTCAACGTATTTGATGTATGCCGGAGCTAGCACACCTGAATCAACGTGTCAACGATTCAACAAGCCCTTAAATGTGTGAATCAAGTGAGTTTCTGTGGTGCTTCAACCGACTTGTGTGGGGTCCCCGAGAAATGTTTCAGAACCCGTTCTATAGCGAGATGCCTTCTAAGAGAAGGGTTTGAGAAAAGATGATGAAAATGCAGTATCTATGCTGTTGGTGGTATTTACTTTCTGACCAAAAGTTGCAATATGGACCAAAAGTGCAATGTTGTACCCTGAAAAGAGAATAGTCTGCCATCTGGCATATTATGTTATGCAAAAACGATTGTGCTGTCATCTGTAGGAATATGAAAAGTTTAGTCGACCTCACAGGGTCACAAACAATATAAGCCATATCACTTAGCCCTAAACGGAGAGCTTACCAGATATTCACAGCTGTGTCTGCGCTCTATCTTTTGGCTCATAACCTTCCTTCTGAAACCTGGCACTGGAGCTGACGGTACAGCTGTGTGAGTGTGTGTGTGTGTGTGTGTGTGTGGGGGGGGTCTAGTTCGGGACTGCGAAGGGTATGCACGCAATGAAATGATGAATCATCATGCATACTAGACCGAGCAAGCCAAACGGAGACTATAATATGGTAACAGGGTCTATTCTGAGCCCATTAAGTACTATTATGTAGCCCGTTAAGTACTATTATGTAGCCCGTTAAGTACTAATATGTAGCCTGTTAAGTACTAATATGTAGCCCGTTAAGTACTATTATGTAGCCCGTTAAGTACTAATATGTAGCCCGTAAAGTACTATTACGTAGCCCGTTAAGTACTATTATGTAGGCCGTTAAGTACTATTCTGTAGCCCGTTAAGTACTATTATGTAGCCTGTTAAGTACTATTATGTAGCCCGTTAAGTAGAATTATGTAGCCTGTTAAGTACTATTATGTAGCCCGTTAAGTACTATTATGTAGCCCGTTAAGTACTGTTATGTAGCCTGTTAAGTACTAGGCATAGAGGCATGCGGATTAAGGGAGTATCAAAATGGCTACCAGATGACAAAGGCCTTTTGTGCAACTCACTCTCCCTATCTCCGTTGTTCTCCCCCTCATTATTTTCTCTCCCTCTCTCTCTCTTCTGTCTCCCCCATTCATGCTTCCATTGTGACTCACTCTCTCTCTACCCCCTGTCTCTGTGAGTCTCTGTCAGGGATGTACAGTACAGCAAGGTCAGCAAAATCCCTACTGATCAACAAAGGGGCTTTGAAGATTGGAAGCAAGTGAATTTTCAACTCCCTTTCTGCGAGTGTAGAAGAAAACGGACACCGATCGAGTTACTAGATCAGATTCTGAAGCAGGAGCCTTCGCCGAGGCAGAGAGACTGTCAGACGGCAGAGTGGGCTACCCCATTAAATGAGTCAACCAAACAAGTGCTTGGGTTCAGATCCAGGACAAACAACGAGGAAGTAAGCATCGAGTTAGTTGTGTTAACTCGATAGTTCTAGCCACATGCAACTTGATAAGCTAGCATGACTTAAACATTAACGGATTAGGCGTAGACAAAAGAGAAGAGAGCGAACGTGTTGTGACTCGTGAAACAAGTTATGGTAACTGTGAAGACTGTCTATCTCAAAGCATTAGCCTAAAGCAGATAATGTAGGTCGGTACTCTGGGCAGGGTCACACGGTCCAGTGGCCCTTTGGCTTTGCTTGGGCTAACAATGGCCTGTATTCAGACTGTGTTGTGCTAAGGCTGGACAGTGCTTTCCCAGTCATCTCCTTTCTTTCTATCGCTCTTTCCCATACACGCACAAAATACTTAACGGTCTCAACTGACTTATTACTTTTGAGAATATTCCTTTAGAAAGATTTAAACCATTGGCATCATGTCCCGAAAATAATTGACTTGAGTAAATCCATTCATTTTGCGATACGTTACAAAATGACTTTCTCACTGAACCCAGCTCGACAGGAACAACTCACTGAGCCTGCCTGGGTCATATCACGGATGAGCCAGCATCAGACCTTTTCCTTCGAAGCTGTTTGATGGAGTATAAGTGTGAGACTTCAGTACAGGAAGTAGCATTGTCTTTTTCCTCCCAGTGGTGAATACTTAATAAAAAACAATGTTGAACATTGTTCGGTTACAGTTTTTCACAGCGCCTGGCCCCCATGTTTGGGCTACCATCTCCAACTTGAGTCTCTTACAAATATAACGAAAAGGCACACAGTATGTACACCATACACAACAGACTTTGAAAAATTACATTGATGTAAATGAAAGTGAATAACATTCTGTGCTAGTGCATACCTGTTTGTAGTAGGTAATACAACTCAGATGATAGAACCCAGGGTGGTCATCCCAATAGTCTGATGGGGTTATGACATCGGGGTGAAAAGGGGTGAAAGAAGGTGAAAGGTGCTATGGCTTGGGGTACACAGTGTTCCTCGAGGAACTTTGCAGTAAAGTGGCTTAGGGTATATTGTCCATTGAACCAGATTTAGTGTGTTAGCGGTTGTTAAAAACTATAACACACGACGCACAGACCTGTCATAAGCAATCCATGATCACCTGATAATGTCTTGGTATCATTGGGGAAAAGGAGCTTATAAAAGGACATGGGATGACCTGAGTACTGTCTTAGACATTGGGTTATTATCCCAGACTTAACAAGGCTCATTTTGTGCTGACACACATTACCAGCTGCTACCTTGATAATGCGTAACCTCTCTAGCGTTTAGTGACAGTATGCGAGCGAAGGTGACTTCTCAAAACAAAAAAATTGGGAATTCGAAATGAAAGAACCGGGTCAGTTCCTAAAAATATAATAGCAGAATGTGCTGTGTTCTTAGAGTCGGGACGCTCAGTGCACATAGTATGCTTGGGAATTGTGTGTCAAGTGAAGACATTGACATGCACTGCCCCTGTATGAGTGTACTGAATCACATGAACAATTGTTAAGCATTATAACCTTATTGCATCCCTGCAGTCAGCTACCGTTGGGATAGATGGGCCGTGCCCACATCAACCTACCATGCAGTAACATTCAGTGTTCTGACAAGAAGATACATGGTGCATGCTTTTGGGGTGAAATGTCTCTTTTCATAAGTGAGAACCGTTATCCCTCGGGGAAAACACACGCACACACACACACAGTCACATACGCACACATACACACACCTACAAGGTTTTAACCCTCCAGTGGGTGGTGCTTCCGAGACACCATTGGACAACAACGGGGTCAAGCGAAGAGTTGATGTCCCTTTGACGTGGTCTATTGCCAATGCAATGGAGTAAACGTGTCGTTAACAATAAGTGTCGACTCACAGTGAAATTCCTTACATGCCCTTATGAAAGAAACATCCTTTTATGACCCAAGGAATATGTCAAAATGGATACTGGACAAAAAACCAATGCAAAATTGTATAAATAACGACAGCTATCTAAATCTATGTGTCTATTTTCAGGAAGTAAAGGTATAGAAACTGTGTAACTGTGCAGGTTTAAGGGTCATTTGGTTTATGGAGGCTCAAATCTACTACAAAACGATGGAGCCTGTCTTGTGAGCAGCAAGGGGAACCGTCGCTTCCCACCTTCAAGCGATACTGAAACCCTGCAACCCTCCCGGAGGGCTTCCTCCTCTCGGCTGTCTCCCCCCGACGAGAGGACAGCCCCTTCCCAGCACAGTTAGAACCCTGTCACACACACACACATATTAACTTTCAAATTGAGGTTTTGTACAAGGGCACACGAAGCAACATCGATGCTAAAACCGAAATCCCAGACCTTGACTACTTAATAGCGGATAATGATGCTACAGTAATAATGATCACACCATCTGTAATAACTTCTCTCCTTAGTCTCCCGTGAAGACCTCTCTGGAGCACATTCGTTTGGGTACTGTATCGTGTTAAAGCAGATGTTTGTATCTCCGAGTTACAGTACAGCGGTGCCCCTTTCATATTTGTCCCCCGTGACAACAAGGACTGATGGTAGGAGTTTAGTGCCTTGGCCACAGCTTTGGTGGAGCTCTGTTACTGTGGTGTAGTAGAAACTCCCTGCTGGCTTTGAGAGGCACCAGTCCAGGGTTATAATCATCTGACAAGAATGTAGGGAGAGTTAGCGTGTGTCAAAGTGTACCAGATACATGTACAGCTGCTTAAATTCCTGTGGGAACCCACAGGATCTGTCAGGACTGAATCATGCGGGTATGCCAGCAGTAGTTCCGGTGTTTAGGCTTCTTCCCAGACAAATCCCATTTTAGCAGTTAGCATCATTAGAATTCAAGAGACTGAGGGACATCTGGCGACTAGCTTGCTACGGATGTCCAACTTCTAGATCACTGATAAATCAAAATGCCTTTAAAACACCAAAACTCGGCAACTGAGCTGTCACCAACAAAAGAAAACCTCATCATTGGCTGGAGTAGTGAAATCCCTAGTTCTGAGATGTTCTGACACCGCTTAACCAGGAACTGGAAAAACTACTCGAAAGTAAAAACACATTTTGGATGTTTTAAGTTCTACTTAGTGCAGGATAATACATTGAGTAATGAACCCTGTTTCCAAAAATATATATAATAATATAATATGTGCAAAATGTGGTTTGGCATTTGCCAGCTGAATTAAGCAAGGCCTTCCCTGACAAAGTCATCAAGATGGCAGCAAATGTTGCCCCAAAACCTGTATATATTGTTCAGCATTATTGGTGCCTTCACAGATGTGCAAGTCACCTGTGCCATGTGCACTAAAACACCAACATACCATCACAGATGTTGGCTTCTGAACTGTGATCACAACAAAATGCTTTGAAAATGAATACCAGAAACTTCACATGGACCACTAATCATTTGGCTAATACATTTGTGTAGCATTGTGATGGGAGCATCATGTCATGGGGATACTTCACAGAGGAACAAATACAGAGAGGCCCTTTAAGTTAACCGGATCTACTACTGCCAATCTGATGAAGGATATATACTATTTAAGTATACTATAAATAGGTACAAATGTAAATATTTCTTAAAATCCTGGAACTGGACTGATTCCTTTGAGACAGATTATTATAAGTATTGTATTAGATGACACCTTCATAACATACTTTATACAGTATCTCTAGCATTACATTACATGCTATGGTTGTATCTTAACCTACTGCAGGGGTCTTCAAATCTAACCCTATTAGGTCCGGAGCCTACTGGTTTTCTGTTCTACCTCATCATTAATAGCACCCACCTGGTATCTCAGGTCTAAATAAGTCTCTATTTAGGGGGTTGCAATGAAAAAATGGAGTGGAACTGGCTTCGAGGTCCAGATTTGAAGACCCCTGACCTACTGGTATTATTCCAACCCACTCTAGCTCATGTCTCGCACACAGCTAGGATTCCTATGCACATTGATATTCCTAGTGGATTCATAAAACATGCAATGATAATTCCATTCCATTTAAAGTAAATAAAACATCATGTGTACATAGCGTAAATAGGTCAAAACAATATAAAGCCCATTCTAACTATTTCCTAAAATTCAAGAACTGAACAGATTCTAGACGTATCTGATTTCTCTGAGACAAATTTACTCATTCCAATTCCAAAGATTCTACTAAAAATAGAAATGCGCATGATGAATCCCTGCTGTGTACAAGTGTGTGTAAGTATGTGAACGTTTTTGTGTGTGTATGTGTGTGTGTGTGTATGTATGTGGGGACTTGTGCATTCGTTCATACGTGCTAGCGTGTGCATGCCCTTGTGTGTCTGCAGTATAAAAGTATGTGTGTGTGTGTATATCTGTTGCTCAACTCACCCTGGGGGGTGACATGTGCACCCAGAGAAAGCATTGCAGTGATGAAAAGTTGTTTCCACATATTAATTGGGCCACTTAATTATTCATCATCAGTACACACATCTAGCACCCTGTGCAAAGTATATTTTTGGGCTAAATACTAAAATGCTTACAGTGAGGATTGACCACACGTTCTAAATGGAATTATGGTCTGGGGAGTTTCCTGACCATGGACACGAAATGTCAATGTTTTGTTCCCTGAACCGCTTAGTTATCACATTTAACTCATGGCAAGGTGCTCCATCATGCTGAAAAAGGCATTGTTCATCACCAAACTGTTCTTGGATGGTTGGGAGAAGTTACTCATGGAGGATGTTTGGGTACCATCCTTTATTTATGGTTGTGTTCTTGTGAGGGAGCACATTCTCTTGGCTGAGAAGCAACCCCACACATGAATGGTCTCAGGATGCTTTACTGTTGGCATGACACAGGACTGATGGTAGCGCTCACCATTTCTTCTCCAGACAAGCATTTTTCCAGATGCCCCAAACAATCGTAAAGGGTATTTATTGGAGAAAAAAACTTTACCCCAGTCCTCAGATGTCCAATCCCTGTACCTTTTGCAGAATATCAGTCTGTCCCTGATGTTTTTCCTGAAGAGCAATGGCTTCTTTGCTGCCTTCCTTGACACCAAGCCATCCTCTTTGCCGCACTGTGCGTGCAGATGCTCTCACACCTTCCTGCTGCTATTCCTGAGCAAGCTCTGCACTGGCGGTGCCCCGATCCCGCAGCGAAATCAAATTTAGGAGACGGTCCTGGCGTTTGAAGGACTTTCTTGGGCGCCTTGAAGACTTCTTCAAAACAATTGAATCTCACTCATTGGAATTCTTGATGATCTGATAAATGGTAGATTTAGGTGCCATCTTACCAGCAGCAATATCATTCCCTTTTTGAGCAAAGCAATGATGACGTGTTTGCACTCACGCCTTGCTTGGAGGTAACCGTGGTAACCATGATTAACAGAGGAAGATAAATTATCCCCAACCTCCATTTAAAGCTTCCAGTCATCTGATCACTCTTCATGACCTTCTGGAGTATATGCAAATTGGCATCATAGAAACTGAGGCAGCAGACTTTGTAAAAAATCATACTTGCGTCATTCTCAAAACCTTTGGCCATTTTTGGCCACGGCTGTAGTTAAGACACCACCAAGAAAACACCACCTATTAGTTTGAGCATTTATTGGAGAACTTGTTTAGAGCAACGTACATGCAATGTCTTTTGTGGCATTAGATCATGCTTCTCTTGGGTATCCCATTGCCATCACATTATAATTTATAAGATTTTACCAACAATGACGTCACCGTAATATTCTTAAAAGCAATCCCCCGTACGCAATGAACCAGGTATGCAGTGCCGATCCCCCCCACAAAGGAACCAAACATTTGGAGGGAGGGGTGCTCCATCAGTAACCTGAGGTGTAAATAGACAGGTAGAAATCAGATACGATTGTGATAAATGTGATACGAGAATTCTGACATTTGATATTCCAGACAACAACATGGTATATTATATATCCTTTACATTAAATAGAACCCATACAGGCTTCCTGGCTGAATGGTTATGCCAGTTTCTGTGCAAAAAAATTCCAAACCAGCATATTTCCAGACTGACGGATTACATCACAGGGCAATTTAAAGACAAGCGCTATGTCGGTTCAGGGACAAACTTTTTTTTTTTTACCATGACAACTCAGAGATTCAATGAAGCAACCTTTTCGATACCTGGTCTGATGCTTCAACCACTCTGCACAAATAGTATTGTTATTCATATTATTTTAGCAGGAAAACAACCTTGAGACCCATAATGTCCTTTGCAAGGGAGCCAAGAAGGCGGCAGCAGTCATTACATTACACAGTTAAACGACACACAATAGAACCTTACAACATGATGCAGCCTAAAGAAAACATTTATGCTCTTCTTTTAAAGGTTATAATTAATTTAGCGGTACTAACATATCCATATGAAGCACAGATTGTAGGCGGTCCCTAGTCTCTGGAGCGCAATAGGAGAATGCAGTCTTAGCTAGTGCTGTAAATATCCTGAGGTCTTTAAATGGCAATCATCTAGAGGATTGTGGAAGCTAACTGCTAGTGTTGAGAGAGATTAGTCTTGATTGGTAAATTGTGAGTTTACTTAAAAGGGCTTGGTAGATGAACAAATAAAAATGTGACCTCCTACACATATCTAACCAGGTCCAATCAACCATTTTGGATCAGATGCAATGGTGGGTGAGGTATTGTCATTCTTAAAGTAGTGTAAAGGATGCATGATAAATAGAGACAGAGTCTAGTCTCTGTAAAACAGCAGAGACAGTATATGATAATCAACCACCACAATCAATTATGGGAAGAAATGACAAGAACAAGGGTCCTTCTATTCTTATGGCAGTTAGCACATACACACTGTGTTCTGTCAGACAGATACGCATTAAAAACAGTTAACGCTTTCACTAAGACCAAGTCTCACAGCTGAATCAAATGACTTTGATGAACTGACAAACAGAGCAGCACAATGGTTTTTCCATCAATATCATATAATGCTGTATCATTTAGAGAAGCAATTCAGTCATTCCACATGTAAAGCCCAAATGCTTGCTGTTGTTCTTCCTATGCTAGCCTATGAGTCGTAGTGTGGCATGACTTCCATTTACATAAAAGTAATCATTAGTCATGTGGCATGACTTCCATTTACATAACAGTAATCATTAGTCATGTGGCGGCAGGGAGAGTTACTGGAAATGACATGATTCAAACATTTACGCAGTGATTTGGAATGTATGGTGAAGGCTCGACTGTGCTGCTCTATTTCAAGCATGTTCCAAATATGAAACAGTGCATCAAGGGCAAGTCGTCATATTCTCTTCATCCTCTAGCATCCTCCCCCCGACAGTGGTCAGTGCATCTTACCATAAATACAGATCTGTGACTTTACTCTCATTTAGAGCGCTCAGCGTCCTTTCAAATCGGTTTTATCTGAGAGGTATTTCAGAGAGGTTCGGAACTGGTTGTATGTAGACATTGCCATAAACAAATACTGTAACATATTGAAGTGGACTGTTTTGGAATAAAGGTTGTTGTTTCAGCAGCTCCTACAGGTCTAAACCAGGGTATTAATAAATGAGGCTTGGTTGAAAGGTTCCCTTAGGACATCCATAGGGTTGTGATGGATGGCCATCTAGCTAATTCATAGAACCACTCAATGTATTTCTAGAAGATATCGTTTCCAAATTATTAGATCTATTTGAATATAAAATAACATTGCCCATCTGATCAGAGACCCGAATATTACAATGTGATTTACAAGTGTGATTAAATCATTGAGCTACGAGTAGTCTTATGTGATGAACATGCATCTGGATTTTTCAATAACATTTGATAGACTACTACCCCAAAATGGAAAAGGGAATATTGACTACTGCCAATAAGGAACCAAGCAACTGCAGCAGTGGTATTACCAAAGCAAATTCTGCAAAAACAATATACTATTAGATAGCCTAGTTATCTACTGTAACCACTAAGGCAGGCCCACTCAAAAGAGCTGCTAGCTAGCTGACTTTACACACTGTTGAGTGTGCTTGCACAATCTATAGAGGAGTTTTTGGGAATAATGTAAGAATTTACCCCACCCCAGGCTCAACCCGAAATACCAAAACAAATCAGAATGGTTCTTGGAATTACCACACACCCAGTATTTGCTGTGACACATCTTATCAATTCCGTAGCAGTCAGTGATTCCCCTCGGTGGGTTATACACCGCCTGTGGTTGGTTGTTTACGTGCGTGCGTGTGTGTGTGTGTGTGTGTGTGTGAACTATCCGCCACCTTATGAGTTACACACCGCCTGTCCCCCCGGTGTTGGAGGCTGTCTCAAACCTGTGACAAAAGAAATCGCTTCATTAGAATTGGTGCAGCGTTTTTGCCCAGTGGCTTGGGAGATTCACTGGGAACTCGGAGGGTTAACAGTTGTCTCAGGGTGGCTGGGATTCCACTCTGGAATTTATAATAACGCTGCGCCCCCCCCCCCCCCCCCCCCCCCCCCCCTCCCCCCGTATCTCCAATAAAGCTATAAAGTCTAGAACATGAAAAAGGGAACTGAAGCCTGGTGAAACCTCCCTTCTCCACGGCCAAGCAGGGGGCTATTCATGTCAAACGCTAAGCTCTACCTCGCTTAAGCTATAAGTGACCATTCTAAACGACGTAGCAGGCCTTCCCATTAATACGTCCAGGGGCTCCCAAGATGAACGCTGTGATTAATGGCTGCTTTTATTGTGTTAAATCGAGCTTGACTGGACAGGCTCCTCATATTCCCCCAGCATTGTAATCCTGACAGGAATCAAAAGCCCCTGATAGCCACTTTTTAACAGCGTTCGTGATCCAACGTCGTAGCCTTTTGGTTTTCAGACGAGGGAACGGGACCGCCCGGATCCCCCCGGCCTGCACGCCAAGGCTTTGAGGAGCTGACGCCCCGTGGCGATGGGAGACTCACGTGATGACGAGCGAGGTGGTGAACAGCAGCGTGGTCAGCAGGCCCCGCTGGCATTCGGCGTTCTTCCGTTGCCGCTGGTGCATCTCGCCGCCGCAATTGCCGCAACAACGGCACAGGCAGAAGAAGAAGCCGACCACGGGCATCAGGACGACGAAAAGGAGGCCCAGCGTGGCGCACGCCACGAACCCGATCTCATAGTAGATGGCCTGGAGGAGAGGCAGGGGGGGGCGAGGAGAGAGCGGGAGTGAGGAGAGAGGTGGATGTAGAGCGGGAGGAGTTGACAACCCTTAGCTGAAGGTCTCAGCCATGTTTTACCGTGTGGAGGTGCTGTCCTCAAAGCCTATGCCGAAAGAGTGACAAGTCAGGGGACACAGCGCGGCGATGCCGAACAAACACCCGGCGTGATTATGACACTATTCCAACAATGTCACGGTTAGCACTATAAACAACTTGCAACAGACCTACCACTCTGCGTGAAGGACAAATTAGATTTTAGTTCAAAACAAATGTTAAAACGTTAACACAAAGTAATGTAGATGTTGATTTTAATATGTGCAATTAGTCTAGGGAATATGGGACTAATTTGTGTGATGTGCAAAGCAAGAATTTGCCTAATGCTACTTCAGGAATAGCTACAATGTCGTTTAGCTATGGTTAAGGTAGTTAGGTGAGATGGGTTAGTGTTTCTGTGGATACAAATTAGCACTTCAGAACCCTCAATGGGGCCACTGGGTTTAACTGGGTGAAACCTCAATCCTGGGTGTTGTGCTTCCAGTGCTATTAGGTGGTCCTCTCCTTAATACTTATTTCATACATTTTGTTACAGGCAACCATTTATCACTGTACTAAAACTGCTTCGGGGGCCTACTTCCTGCACAGAATGTTGGTTATGATGACCACAGTCTCCCTCATGTAATGCAACTTCTCAGTGAATCTCCTTCTATCTCAACTGAGGACATTGAAACTAAGAAACATTGAAAAGGGTTTCGTTATTACCGCACCGTATGTTACCTGTCACAACGATGTTCAATGGGCTGAATCTCAATGAAAGGATGAAAAGAGGCCTCTATCTAAACATCTGACTTTCACTAACTCTATTCAGGCAATTCCTACCGGTTCACTCTAATCTTAATCTTCTTAATAACTCCATGAATCTCCTGCTGCTTTGCCATTTATCACTCAGGCTCAAATCTGTCCTGAACTCTCCCCCACCTCCTTTCCTCTACTGCTCATTTAAACAACTTTAGGCAAAGTTCATAAATCTCCGGCTGCTCAGTAAATCCTACTTCCAAAGCTACTATTGGCTTAAGTAAAGCTCGCTATGTCTCAGTCTTACAAAAAGGCCCCTTACCCTGGTAACTGTCTCTTTGCATTATTGGAGGTGGTAAATCCCAAGGCTGACTTTTATTAGAATTAACAAATCATCCATGTCTGACCCGTTCTTTGACAGCTTGGCCATTTACTCTACTCATGCATGGCTGGTTTGTCTTTGTTTAGGCTTCTGCATGGCCACTACCGTCACAGTGAGATGTTCCGTCAAACACTTCTCACATCTGTTTGAACAGGGTGGCAGCTAGCCAATGGCACTTTGTGTGCTTTTATGCTATGTGATCAGAGTAATTCTCAAGGTAATATCCTTACGGGGCGGTTCGCTACTGTCTTGCTACTGGCATATGTTCAGCAAAGAAAGAAAAAACACACAAGCATTGAAAGGAAACAAAGAAAGAAAAAACAGACTACCAAACTTTAAATGTGAAAAGGTTGTCTCACAGAATGGTGTTGGTAGCAGATAACTGTCATTGTTGACCAATTCAACCAAATGTATATTTCCTTGATGCAGTTTGAAGTCTGCTCTTCACATAGTGGGACATATGATGATACCCATCCTTTTGTTTAATTCAAAACATTGAATTTAATTTAACATAAATGTTCTAGTTTCCAGCATGAAATGGGATATACTGTTTGAGGGTCATTATGAACTGTGACTGTACTGAATATATCACATTGGTTGTGGAGGTTATGGGTGTCCAGAGTACTTAAACAAAAGAAGTTTCTTTACGGATATGGATAATATTCTGAATATTATACAACAATTACTTCTTATTATCCATTATTGGAAAAATTATAGTTTCTGCTGCAATACACATCTCTGACTATAAGCTAGCTGGGACGATTTGATTAGATCAAGCGTGAGGGGCTCCAGTCCATTGAAACATCACAGCATATCCACAATCTCTCTCCAAACAAGTTATGTAAATCAGACTTCCTAGTTGGCTAGCTGTTGTTCTAGCTGTTGATGTATTTGCATTATTGTTTTTCCATTCCTCCATTTTTGTTACCTTCTTCGTCTGTCATCATTTCATTGTTTAGTCGTTATATTGTGAGCTGAACACCAATTTCTTTACCCGTATTTAATTATCCCCACTCGGGGTTATAATGGATCCATCAGTAAGAAACAATAGTACAAATGTTCATAGTAAATTTTGACCGTTGTGGCATGAGTATTGGGAAAGAAGTTAAGTTAAAGCACATTCACTTGATTTAAAGGTTCTACGTACATACAAGTTCATGTCCGGGTTTTCGGATTACAAAGAAATATGTTTACAAGTTTAAAGAGGGATAAGATTAACAGAATTACCAATAACGTAAAGTATGACAAGATCGACACATCCCGTATCCCGAAACATGTCCCCTGGGATACTTTTTACAGAAACCCCTTCATGTTACAAATTTCTACATCAAAACATTCCCTATTTTTCACTACTATCCAAATATTTCCTCTGTCTCATCTACATGATTCAAGTTCCATTTGAATTGTTTTTCATTGCTTGGCAGAGTTTGTTTTCTCACAATAGATCTTGTAACTTTGGACTTGTACATTATTTCGCCGACATGTACATGTAAACACAAACATTGCAGCATCTTCAATGTGCACCTAGGCTGATTTTTATATGCCGTGGCAGGACTGATTTTGTGCTATACTGACTGTGCGGCATATGTACTGTAAATTAGGTAACAGAATTCAACGGAATCACTGACATGTAAAATAATATTACATAGACACTACAGCACAGGAGCCCAAATAAACCCAATGAGTATATCCTGAGTGCTACACAGTAATTTGAATGGATTTCCAATTACGGCCATTTACTATAAGTGACCTGGTTTCCAAAAGCCCAACCCCATCGGGAAAAATGTGTCAAGCAATATTATAATTTTCGATTTGATATCTTGTTCTCTGGTTAGGGAGACATAACAACCAGATAAAGATGTATTTTTCATGACAGCACAATCCTGAGAAAGACTACATACATTCAGTCAGATAACCAGATTCAAGCAGTCGAGGTATTTTGCTAGTCGCTAGTATCTTTTGCCACGATGTACATCGGGACATTGTCGTCGCAATGCATGACATCATTGCCAACCAATTTTTGCCCGCCGGGGTCAGTTCATTAGATGTGATGGCAGGGTAAGCTGAAGGAACGCTAGATGGGTAAATGGGTAAATGGGGAAGAACTAGAACCATCCAAGTTGATGGTTGCTAAAGGAGGCTAGGTAGCGTGCAGACTTTACCTTGAGCGTCAGCACAATGTTCTCTGGCTGAGGGTTGCCAAGTCAGATGAAGAGTGCATGCAGAAAACAAATGCAACGCAGAGTCAAAAAAGGACAAAGCCATACAAACAAAATATGTGGATGGAGCAAAAAAAAGAATGCTACTTAAAATGCACATGCATATTCAGACAGTTTTGCAGAAGGCAAGGTCTTAAATGCTTATTATCGCACATTCCTTCGCCGTGGCAAAACATTTGTAGTGCCATTGACTGGAGGCTTCAAAACAGCTTGATCCTGATAAATTAATAAATCAAGTGCCGTCTGCAAACTTTCAAATACTTTTCTTGTGAAGATTCAGGAGAAGCCTAGATCTTCAAAGAAAGAGAGTTGTTAATTAAAAATTTTTATGTAACAAAAACCACATTTTTCTCATTCTGTTGGCCCTCATACACAGTGGCAGAAGCAATTACATTTTCTTCTGTGTAAGCGCCTTGGCTTCCATTAGTAATTAAAACATTTCAAATGCTCTTCATTGTTATATCATTACAATGAAATCCGAAATCCTACGAACAAGCTTAGACAAACATAAAATAATACACACACTTACCTTCTGATACTCTGATTGAATGGTTCCGAATTTATCTTTAGCGACTTCGACAACTAGATCTGAAATGACATGGAGGGAACAGAATCAGCTTAATTGCCAAGTAGGTTTACTCATACAAGGAATTTGCTATGGTGTGTTGGTGCATGACAGTAAACACAGTAAGTGGTAAAAAACACAGTAAATTGAGGGCATTGAGAACATTTACTGTATAAATTGCAAAAAACAACAGTGGAATGTGTGAACGCAGTCCCCCACTACCTGTAATTACGCAATCGAGATGACCATATCAGGAAAATTCGCAGGGTACATCACAGCCGGAGCGGGATGGCTGAGGCTCGCCCTGAACTAACTTCAAGATCAGTCTCCCTTACCAGGTAAGTATAGTGAGGTGTCAATGCCGCAGTACACGGTAAAAGTTGGAGGAAAAAGTAATTTTGAAATGCACTGTATCCAAAGAAAGACATTTACACAATATGCGGGACACAAATTTGATGCATAAGAAACGTTTTTAATCAATAACTCTTAGCATGTTCAAACACATATTGTGCAACTGTCCTAATTGTTATAGCATACAATTTACTGTACCTTAATCAGACCCTTTACACAGTACAAAATAACTACCTCAAAGAAAAGCAGCTATTCTATCTAATGGCCAATGTATTCATTATGGTTCCTTCCTTCTATATGATGCCTTTCTTTTCCCAGTACAAGACCTATTCTAATTTAGTGCAAAAATCTAAAAGTGTTTCATTATAAAGGTAGGTGACCTTAATCTTAAAAACGCAAACACATTTTAACACTTTTTTTATGAATGCAAGTGATTTTGCCATGTCCCAATGTGTTACTCTGTAAATCCGCTTCTTAGATAAATGTCAGGCATGAACTTTGAACTTCACTTTAAAGTCACTCTGGCTTGCTTCCGAAGTAAGTTTTAGCTGGTTCATTGATACAGCAAACTGTATAATAATTATATCAATTATAACTTTAAGTATGAAAAGTTTGTGTAAATTCTTGTTTGTGCAAAAATCCTGTTACTATGTTTTTTTCTCATTTAAATCAGTGAGAAATGTAGATACATATTCGAACATCCATGTCTGTGTGTCTGTGTTTCGGAAAGTATATTAAGATGGAGCTGTTTTTGAAAAGTTGCAAAAAATGCTGTCACTATGGTTATAGTTTTGTGAGTTTGGTTCAAATTATTATTGTAATTTTTTTAGTAAGGAAATAGAGGGATATTTGAAAAACTCACATTGTTCGCCTTGTTTTGCTGGGAAAGTGGGTTTTACGGCTGCTGTTCAGAAAATATTGCTTAAAAACATTGCTATGGTTACTGTATCAAACTAGTCTTGCCGTGATGTATTTTTTTTTTACAGCAAGGGTTTCCTCCATGCACACCTCCCATGCAAATCAAACTTGTGCATTCTCTTTCTTACGGTAGATGCATGTACTCTGACATCAACTGTGGCATGAACTACCTGTAGGTCCTGAGATTACATTTTAGGATAGCTGGAGACTTCTTTGAGCATCTTGCGGTCTGCTCTTAAATTAATTATGTCATGGTTAAAATGTAATTGTTTCTGGTTCAATTACACAACCTTCATCTATAGATATTGTTTAAAAGAAGATCAATTACTGAAATGTCCATATATCTTAACGTTTTTTTTTATCACAACTGTATAAAGAACAGCTTTTCATGTAAACACATACTGTACCTAGGTATATTTAGGATGAGACTTTTCATGTAAACACATACTGTACCTAGGTATATTTAGGATCAGACTTTTGCAACGGATAAGCAACATGACACTGCTAGCTACCACAGGCTGAGTACAAGCTCATGGTCTCGTGTGAACAATCTGCCAACATTAACTCGGATTTAACTGCCTGACTTGGACCAAACATGACCTTTGCCTGAGCATATAGTTGTATATTTCGAAAATAACGAGGTCCAAATTCCACCAAGCAGTAGGAAATAATTTAATAAATAATTAATGATTAAGCCATACAGTAGAAAAATTATAGTGTTCTGCAAAATCTATTTCTCTGTGTGCAGTAAACGGACCAACTAATCTAGAGACAGGCCACTGAACCGTAGTGGCGGATTCCAATCTAAACAAATAGACCTAATGGATCAAAATAGAAAGCTCCCTTCAGTTCAATGTAGGAACAACAGAACCCGTAACGTTACGTTAGCACAAGTCAAACTGACATAAGGCGAAGGCAAACGTGAAGGGGTCAGGCACCAGGATTCCCTTGGCCGTCAAGTAACTGACACCGCTGAAGACAATCACAAAAGCACAACAACATTCTTCAAGTCCGTCTCTCTTCCAACCCACCGAATGCCCATTTATGTGGCATGTTTGGGGAAAAAGCCATGCGAAGCGAGTGTGGCACCCATTCCACAGCTACTTCAGCAGCGGCACCAGTGCTCATTTCCCACAAATGATGATGACAGCACAGAGCAATGCTTCTTTTAGATGTGTGAAATTGCCTGCAATGAACTTCAAAAAAGGTAGATGAGGTTTCTCTTGCTGCAATGCCGTTTTGATTTCACAAAGAGACATTTTAATAGAAACAACTTAAGAAGAAGGGAATCCCTGACAGGAATATTTTTTGGGGGCAAGATGGGCCGTCTATTATTCAAAAGATTTCTGAAGAGAGATGTATTTAGAGATCCCCTCAGGCATCTCCTTCACACAGTTATTATTGCATTCATGAAGATCACACAGCTAACGAACGTGCTCAAATAAAAAGCCATTTAGTTACTTTTATCTTTAAATTAAAATGTCATAAAAATAAGGACGAGCTCATGAAATGAACGAATGGCTCAAACATCATGGGTCCTTACCAGAAGATATATTATTTTGACACTGGCAAATTAAAAAACTGAAATATGGTTTTCCAACATGAGTTAAAAATATTTTGGACGAAGGAAAGTGGTTTAGCTTTTCTGTTTATCAATGACTGTCAATAGGGAGGGAGATTCCTGTCCACAACCAAATGATGAGCCATTCAAGTCGGAAGATTTGACCTTCCATAGTTCAGAGTCAGGACTATCATACATGAGTCAAACTTAAAACAGCTACTTTTCACATATTCTGACAATATCCATGAATCGGGATGGAAAGTTTGCTCACCAGAAAATCACATTATACCAACCAGTGTATCACATTAGCCCCTTGTAGAATATATGCCTTTATACCTACGAATGCAGCACAGCCCTGATAAGAAAGGTATTTCCCCTCTTATGTGCAATTGCTTCAATTAAGAAGGACAATCCAGCAAGGCAAACAAAAGAAGGTTTAAAGTAACCCTTTGACATATTCCAGAACCTTGGAGAACTGCCATACAACCAGACTTTAGGTCAGCATTCATAATGACAAGGTGCTCAATGCACCTGACTGCACACACCAACTGTCATAATCGTTCATAACACCAGACCATTCATATGTAGGCCAATGAAAATTTGGACTGACAGACTAAAGGGTTATTATTTTGTGCTTCAACTAAACTGTGTGCAAAACAATCAGTTATTTTTAACCTGATTGGCCTTCAGGCCGGTCAATCATCCGATAACATTCAATTAATCAGGGTGTTTGGACGCACATCAGTTCTCTGCCTCGCACCCAGATTTGTATTGAGTTAGCAATGTACACATTATCAGGCGCGTGTTAGGATTTTAAGGAGTTTCTTTATGTGCAAGTTAGAGTAGGCTAAGTACATGTTTCTATATGGCCCAGTGTGCTCACGTTGCACACTTCATGTATCTGTCTTCATCTCTTGCGAGTGATGAAAGAGGGCTATCAATTGTGACTGAGACAGTCAGTGGGATCGCCAAACCCACCAAATCTCTCCAGTTCTGTCCGGCTGATGTACTTGAGAGAGGACTCTTGGCCTGAGTAATCGTGTCACAATATATGTTTTAAATGTTTTGGGTTGAGAAATGAAAGCGCACAAAAAGCTTTAATGTTGACTAGTTACACTCAAACACCTTGGGCTGCATGATATGATTGAAGAAAACAAATTCCTTACCATAGGAAGACCACCTGACCTTGTCTAAGCCTGTCCACAGGAAGACCACCTGACCTCGTTTTCCCTCTCTACAGGAAGACCACCTGACCTTGTCTTCCCTCTCCACAGGAAGACCACATGACCTTGTCTAAACCTCTCCTCAGGAAGACCACCTGACATTGTCTTCCCTCTCCACAGGAAGACCACATGACCTTGTCTTCCCTCTCCACAGGAAGACCACCCGACCTTGTCTAAACCTCTCCACAGGAAGACCACATGACCTTGTCTTCCCTCTCCACAGGAAGACCACATGACCTTGTCATTCCTCTCCACAGGAAGACCACATGACCTTGTCTTCCCTCTCCACAGGAAGACCACCTGACCTTGTCTAAACCTCTCCACAGGAAGACCACCTGACCTTGTCTAAACCTCTCCTCAGGAAGACCACCTGACCTTGTCTTCCCTCTCCACAGGAAGACCACCTGACCTTGTCTAAACCTCTGCTGCTATCTGATTATGGAATTAGCCAAAAGGTGGGATCTCAAACTGATTGGAAGAAACATGCCTGCCAAATGTATGGCCTTTTAACACTATGAGAGAAAATGTGCTTTACTTTACAAAACCACTTACAGTTTACACTGATGAGAGGCCAAATAAACGTAACGAGGGTTGTTGCTTGGAATCGTGTGGTAGGTGTTTGCAGCAACTTGATAACCCTTATTAGTTTCCACTATACATACTTTTTATTGACTACATTTGCTAGCGTATGTATAAAATGTATGAATTGGCACAATGCTGAATAAACACAGTGGCTAATTGCCATACCCTTCCTCAACCTCAATGACCGTTGGTAATTAGGCCAAGTAAAATGTACATGTGCATTTCATGATCTTATATAATGATCTAAGATTTTTGGGATGTTTTCGTGGTTTGAGCAAAGAGCGTTTTGGGAGCCAAATGAGAAATATTTTTTCACCGTGAAGCGTCTGCAACACTACTTTCACATGAGCCCCGGAATGAATATGGTCGTCAAATGATAGAAGTAACCTGCCACTCTATTCTTGTCATTAATCTGGCAATGAACCCACTTCATAGCCAACCTGACTTTAAATATTCCGATTTCACTAGACACAGTATTTGCTACAGACACTTATAGTGATTTTCTATGCACTCGCAGAAAACAGAAGCTACAAAAATGCATGAAATTCACATTCACTTAATAGTTATTCATTTAATCAGTTGATTTCAAACAGTGTGGTTCAGCATTTTAGACACACTTGGCCATCTGCCGTATGTTCCCCATTCACTTCCTGTTTTTATTTTGGCACATCAAACAGAGGCATGACAGACGGTCTCTTATCACCCAATTCTGATGAAGACATTGTGTAATGGCCAGCTTTGTACTTAGTACTAAGTTGGGATTTTATTGCAGAATGTCAATTCTTATGTATGAAACTAAAACAACTGGAGTTTTTTGGTTGGTCAAAGATTGTGGGTGGGTGCAGAGACGTGATACTTTAGACAACTGCAGCTGGTGATGTTGAACCTGATACAGCTTCAAACGTACGACTCAGAAGTTATAGGTCTAGCATGACCTCCCACTGAACCTCAAAACAGCTAGTAACCACAAAATGTCGGTTAAACCAAAGGGATTTCAAATCACAGAACATACACAATTATTGAAACTGTTTGAAAAGCTCACTACATTGTTATGCCTAATATCCCAAAGCAATGTCGTTTTATTATCTTACGTGTACATTGATTTGGCATAATGGCTTGAATAAACATTTAATTAATCTGATAAAAACCAGCAAGAGAGTTATAGTTGAAATGCAAGATATTTTCAGCATTTCAAAAGTAAAGATTCAAGGGCATAACATATCTTTTATGCAGCATGTTATTAGCATGTTTTAAATACATAAAATCACCACTAAAATCACATCCGCACCCGTTGTATGACGCCTGAAATGCAATAGTAATAATATCTAGATGAGATAAAAAACACCAGAAGAGAAAGAGCTTGGGAGTTTTTTAGGTCAAAGGGCCATGGTAATACCAGCACTTAAAGAAAATCCAAGACCCAGCGTCCAATTCTGCCAGCAAATTGTGCTTTCGTGTTCCAAAGCCAGCTGACCTGATTTGAAAAGTGTGCAGGAATTACCATAACTCTGGTGGATGTAAACAGTCCCTTAGGCTCAGCGGTAAACAAAATAATAGTGTATTTAACTGTATGACTCAACAGGAAGTATTGTAGGGAATGGGTGGGTGGGTTATGTGCATCTTTTACATCAAGGCAGGTCAGTCCCATGTCAGCCAAGTACAGTAACACTATGGTAATGTTCCCCTAGCAACAACTTTTGAAGTACCACCTGACATGTGAACTCAATGGCTGCATTTCCAAAGGCAGCCCCTGTGACCATCTTAAGGCTGGAATTGACTGCATTTAGATGGCATCATGAACCGTTTCTCCAGTGCATACAACGTTTTAAGCGTGTAATAAAATTTGTTTGCATCAGGGGGAGAATAGGTGTAAATACGACCCCAGGAAATAATAGGGTGGGTAAGTATCTGTAATGAATCCAACAATAGATGTTCATCAATGTTGAATCCATCCCATGAATACGCTGCCATTGTTGTGGAAAATGCCATCCCGACCCAAAAAGATGCAAAGTTGTAAGATCAAATAGACTTTAATAAGAATTCATAAAGCCGAGTAATTTTCTATAGGAAAGAACTGAAGGCCAATTTCATTGAGCACACACTTATAACAGGTTAGACCCTCCCACTCATGACACTTATAACAGTTTTGACCCTCCCACTCATGACACTTATAACAGGTTAGACCCTCCCACTCATGACACTTATAACAGGTTAGGCCCTCCCACTCATGACACTTATAACAGGTTAGACCCTCCCACTCATGACACTTATAACAGGTTAGATCCTCCCACTTATGACATTTATAACAGGTTAGACCCTCCCACTCATGACACTTATAACAGGTTAGACCCTCCCACTCATGACACTTATAACAGGTTAGACCCTCCCACTCATGACACTCTCTATGCGGCACTTCCTCCTGGGGTTACTAATTATCCCCCCCCAACACTTAATGAAACCATGTCGCCCTGGTTATCACAGGAGACAATGCAACCCATGAGCCCCCAACAGTCCAAGAAGAGTTACAACAGAGAAGATATCAGTCAATCGCACACACACAAATAACAGACCCAGAACTTGACCAAAAAGAGAGATCAACACCAGGTCATGGTGTCAACTGGTGAATCATAACCCCACCCTTTGGTGTCTAAGTGTAGCTGAACTATCCTTCAGAACATACTTGATTATATGACTAGATTACTAACTGCTATTATTCGTTAATACATACAGTTTATTACATTCATTGTTGATAGTATATGACAGATAATGATATCACTTATCATATTGTGGCTGCCTAAGTGAATCGTCAATACATTCATTTTGTGGACATGTGAAATATAAAAATATCCCTAGACCATTTGCAGGTCTTTTGATGCCAGAAGGTCCAACATGCTTGCTCTATTATACATTTTCTAAACTAGAGTTCCCGGGGGGGGAAAACTGAAAAATAAACCATGTGTTGGTCAATGATATACAAGGATTTTCAGCCCAATTTGAAAATACAAAAAAAAAGATTTTGCAATTCTATTGCAATTGTTCAAATATTAAGAATGTTGTGTAAACATTTACTTTTTTTTTTTATAAAGTGGTTTTAGTGTCATGTGGTGCAACCGTGATTTGTCTTATAATTAATACATTTTCTCTGTATTATAAAGTGTTTAAAAATTTGTTTGTGAGTTTGCATAAATAATGATCTCATATTTCCATTCTACAATGTCAGTCCCATTCTTGAATGTAGTTCCACTAAATCACATAAAACTGAAAACAAAGTTTTAAAAATACTATTTACTTAAGCATACTGTACCACAAGATAGGTGGTCGCTTCACATGACATGAAAACCTGATATTGTTAAAAATATATTTAAAGAAATATATTTAAAGAGATCAACAAATTCAATTCTATAGAGAAATTTATATGAACCAGATTTTATAAAAAAATTGTAAAACACAAACATTTCATAAACTTTTTCTAATCCTCATCACAAACATTTATAAGTGCAGCACACATTCATGGCTTTGTTTTAAACAAACATTTAATTTAACTTATAAATCATCATGTTGCAGGTATCTGGAATGTTCATGTGAAAATGGGGTACATGGTATTAACTGCAGGTTTTTATTTAACCCCAGCTATTTCTTAACTTTGCCCAATCTCGGCTGCTCAACTTAGAGAGGCTTGAAGTTGCTGGCTCAGGTTCAGAGATGTGGCCGCATGAATAAGTTATTTTCACACAACTGCCACATGGAGCTAACCTGGACTTCCTCTCGCACAACCTCAAGAGAATTCATCCTAGATTACATCCTAGATTACAATCACAATCACAAACTTGCCACTCAAGTCTTGAATACTAGATTGTTCCCTTGGTGGCTCTGGAGTGCTAAAGGGATCCTCAGTGATGTCCCTCAGATCTAGTTTCACTGGCTGGTAATATAGGCACCTTTAGGTACCTCCTAGCAAGGTACTCCGCTCTTGCTGCAGGATCAGAATTAACACACTGCATATGGCGAGTGGTTTTAACTGTGCTTAACAGTGGCATCTGGTAAAATATATCAAAACAGTTATAAATAATGAATGCATAATTACCAAAGTGAAAATACCTGCTCTAAATTATTTGTCTTTATTTTTCTCATAATATTGTACAAAGAGTAAACATAAACCATTGTGCCTTAAATATTGGAAAATATGACTCCAATTGCATACAAATCTAAATAAAGAAAATAATTAAGTACTTCATGTATATAAATAATAAAAACTAGGACATATATCTATAATGAAAACACTCCGCAGTGGTCGCACCACATGATATCTGGTCGCACCACATGATATCTGGTCGCACCACATGATATCTGGTCGCACCACATGATATCTGGTCGCACCACATGATATCTGGTCGCACCACATTTTATAAGAAGGACATCATCGGACAATATTTGTATTATTATTATATATTATTATTAATATGTTAGCGAAAAAGTCTTGTCTAGCTGCTAACTCCTCGTGTGTCCTGAGGACTAACTGACATTCCAGCTGGATAGGAGAGGGGTGGATGGATGTCTTGGTCTGATATGTGAATGACTGAGGGTCTGTGAGTGTCTTTGTGTTTCAAGGGGTACTTATGACAAGCAGCTCTAGACGGGTGAATGAAAAGAGAGATAAGAAGTGTGGTTGTGCTTGGGACCCAAGCTGGACCCAGTGAATAAAGGTGCCTAATCCACCACACTTCCACCAATGGCTGTGCAGCTCTTGTTTGCCTCTGATTAGAATTCCCACCCACACCACTTCTCTCCTTTCTCGTAACTCAATATCACTGCTAGCATGGCGGAGCCTGCTAACATCTCACCACCTCTGAGTTAGAGTGAGGGAGTGCTGGATTTTCCCACAGCAGCATCAATGAGGCACTGTATGTTCTGTACATTAGCCATTGAGTGGGGTGAAAGGATGAGAGAAACCCCAGCGCGATACATATTTAAAACTGTAGGGGTGTAATACACCTAACTCTCTGTATGGTACATATTGCGAAAAATTTAGAGCAGAAATGTATTTTTGACAGTTACTGAAAATCTGTTTTTAGTTTATTGGTCAAAAGACGCAACACAAATTCAGGAAGAAAATGCCTGATGAGAGCAAACTATAATAAAGTACAATATGTAAATAGGGGTGGGCGATATGACAATTTTATATTGTGAGCGATCTTGAAGACGTCCATAAACGAGGAAGATTGTGATTCAGATCGTGCATCGTGAATATGTGTTATAAGATTGTGATATGATTTTTGGGAAGATCGCCAATCCCCTATATGTGAACATTGTTCTACAAATATATACTGTAGGTACTAGACCTGCCAATTTGCGGAAATAGAATTGTAACCCTCTATCCTAAACCAGAGTATGGACGCATATCTGTGGCCACACCACCTACCAATTGCTCATGTAATTTCTTTAGCCCCATTAGACTGCTGTAAGAGCTACCGGAATGCAAACCGCAGCCTTCTCTGGGCCCAAGCTCATTTAGGATGGACTGAGGCAAAGTGGAAAACTGTCCTGTGGTCTGACAAATCAAAATCTGAAATTCCTTTATGGAATCATGGATGCTGCTTTGCCCGGACTAAAGAGGAAAGGGACCATTCAGCTACATATCAGTGCACAGTTCAAAAGCCAGCATCCATGATGGTATGGGGGTGCATTAGTGCACATGGCATAGGTGACTTGCACATCTGTGAAGGCCTCGTTAATGCTAAACAATATATACAGGTTTTAGAGCAATGTAAGAAAGCAATTTAGATGGCATGTGCTGCCATCCATTATACAGAAGGCCTTGTTTCTGCAAGGCAATGCCAAACCATGTTCTGCATGTACTACAACAGCATGGCTCCGTAATAAATGTCTCAGTGCTAAACTGATCTGTCTGCAGTCCAGACCTGTTCCCCATTGAAAACATTTGGTGCATCATGAATGAGTATTGTAGAAAAAAGAGGTGATGCAACACAGTGGTATACATGCCTCTGTCCCAACTTTTTTGAGAAGTGTTGCTGGCATTAAATACAAATGGGCATGTATTTTTCTATAAACAATTGACATTTCTCAGTTTCAACATATGTTGTCTTTGTATTGTTTTCAATTAAATATAAGGATACAAGATTTACACTTCATTGCATTCTTTTTTTATTTCCAATTTACGCAGCGTCCTAACGTTTATAGAAACTGGGTATATAAAATTGTTCTGACAATGGCAGTGAACTCTGTGGTCTATACTCTGCCTTCTTTCAGCATGGTGGCTGGTGGTTTGTGTCCCGTGTGGTCTAGTTTGGCCCGTCTGGGGTAACCTTCGGACAGGGCTACAGTGCCTTTGAACCCCCCTGTCTCAGCCCCTAATGGCCTCTGCTATATTACTGTGCCGGGGGACTAGATTACCTCTGTCCTGATCTTAGCTACAATGCCACCCCCCAAAACCCTTCAGATGTGGCAGGGAGAATCCAGCCCCTGTCTCAGACTAGTTGTAACACTGCAATAATCTCTGACTGAGTTGAGCCTGGGGGTTTGGCATTCCACAGGCATGGCTGTCCTCTAGTCCAAACCTGTGGGAGGACACCTCCTAGTTAGTATGGCACTCTAAGGATGAGTAAATAGATCCTCCAGATCAGCCTTTCTCCACATTCTCAGGCCCTAGTTATTACACAGCAAAAGTTTCTGTTTTCGGGGGACCAGGGAGTTTTTCCTAGCCACCATGAATTAACTTTTGTTGCTTTCTCTTTGGGGTTTCAGGCTGGGTCTCTCTAAAATCACTTTGTACCAACTGCTGATGTAAAAAGGGCGTTATAAGATACAGCTCTGGGAAAAATTTAAAGACCAATGTACCTTTTTCTTTTCTGTCCAAGGTGAAAAGAAACATTTGGATTGAGGAACATGCAAGGTGTAACATACATGCAAGTTGTAACATACATGCGTGGTATAACATACATGCAAGGTGGCAACAATGATTGTGCCTTTTGAAGCAGAAAAGAACCATGCATGATTCCTATTCAACATGGTATTAGTGCAGCATGACACGGTTTACATGATGAAAATGTAAGACCCAAGCCTTGGCCACCGAAGTGAAGCAACAATCCAGAATCAGCTGTTCTGTTGCCGCCCAACGGATGTAGACATGAGCATTCAGAGTCTTCAGTCACGCCGCTTGAGCCAAATCAGAATCACAGCATCAGTGCGGGGGTGGGAAGACAAAAATATTTACAGTTTTTCTTCGTCGGTGTCTCAGTGAAGCGTGCACTCGCACCTTGTGTGTATGTGTTTGTGTGAGAGGGAGGGAGAGGTGGGAAAAGGAGGAAGATGTGGGAAAAGGAGGGAGAGGGAGAGTTGGTAGAGGGAGGGAGAGGGAGGGAGAGAGAGGTGTGAGAGGGAGGGAGAGGTGGGAGAGGGAGGGAGAGGTGGGAGAGGTGGGAGAGAAAGAGGCGGGGGGTGAGCTGAGAAAGGGGGAGGGGTTATTGTGTGTCTGAGAGACAGAGAACCTCTGAAGGAGAGAAACACACAGAGTCAAGGCCAGGCCAGTGCGGTCATTCTCCCATGCAGACACTGAGACTGATGAGACCTTGGGTTGTGGATTAAAAAAACCCCCAGAAACAACAGACTAAAAACTCGATAGCAGAGCCGCACTGACAAAATCCTAAATATTACCCAAACTAAAACCGTCTCACCATCTAGAGGGAAATCCAAATAACAGGCTTACTGGTGGAAATTGTCTAAAAAGTGCATACGAGATAGATTTCCAGAGCACTCTTTAATCCCTAAAACCCACCCATGCCATGTAAATCTGTGGACAAGCAGAACCCATATGCAGGGAAAGCACAGCCTGACCTGTTCAATGGGGAACATCCTTTGAGGGGAAAATCTCTAAATGGGATTGTATATTAACATTTTAGTTGGTATAAATCCAATGTAGTGTTGTCAGTTCATCTTCCTATGAGTAAACAGAGATGAGTCTGACAAATGTATGATTGACATTGCAAAATGTGTTTTTTTAACTAACATGTTAATAATGAAATTCTTCCACTGTTAAAAGTAGCCTTTAACAACATTCATAAATGCATTGGTAATTGTACTGTCCTCGTATGGGTATATGTTTGAAAGAAATGGGGTACAACTTTAAGATACTGAGAATAAGTGACTCATAAATCTTAAAATAATAGTCCACATTGATTGTACAGGGGGTAACGGTGAATCAGTGGATAGTTAGCTGTGGTTTGGAGTTGATTATGGATCAAATGTTTCTGTTTATATACTACAGTCAGGAAGGGCTATAACTCATAGTCAGTAGTCAAACCACATTAGAGATAAAGTTAGCATGATAGTTTTTAAGGCTAATGTCATAAAAACATAGTTTCTGTTATTTCCCTGGTTGATGATAGAGGTCTGAAATTTCACATAATTATAACCTCTGGCATTATAAATTGCAGATAATTAGACTTGTTGGAATTATACAGCCAGTCATCAGCCACCTTAATATTGTATCAGACATTTAAAAATGTTTAAGACGCCTAGCCTTTTATTAAAATGTGTAGGATATGTCTTTCACAGAAGCCCTGAACTATATATTCTTTATAACAAGACACACTTAGAGAGCAGCTAATAGAAATGTGTTTTTATTTAAATTCCCGATTCATTGATATGCAAAGAATCTCATGCATCTGTCGTTAGTTTCAGAAAGTGAAAGGTTGTATTCCTTTCATTCTTCAACAAAACTCAATTAACAAAAAGAACACATACTTGACTCCTCTTTTACCAACTAACTACCATTAGTATTACGGTGGTTTAGCATTGGGGGTAGTACTACCATTTGTATGGCTGGTGGTGTCAGTGTGTTTAGCCCTATGCTGTAGCAATAAGGCATCAGGAGTTACTGTGTAAAGCAGCAGGCAAACAGGGGTCGTTGAGGCTCTAGGCTGCATCTGCAAAACTGCAGTTTGAAAAACAAAGGCTCAACACATACTGTCTCCACTAACACTGTCCCCGCTAACACTGCACCCACAAACACTGTCTCCACTAACACTGTCTCCACTGAAACTGTATCCACTCACACTGCCCCCACTAACACTGTCTCCACTGAAACTGCCCCCACTAACACTGCCTCCACTAACACTGTCCCCACTAACACTGTCCCCACTAACACTGTCCCCACTAACACTGTCTCCACTAACACTGTCTCCACTGAAACTGCCCCCACTAACACTGCCCCCACTAACACTGTCTCCACTAACACTGTCCACACTAACACTGTCCACACTAACACTGTCTCCACTGACACAAACAGGCAGACAGGACAGGCAGTTATAGATATAAAGGCGACACGAAGTAACGATAAAGGCACGTTCTGTGTTCCCCACAAAGATGTATATGAATCCATCGCTCCGTCTCTCTCGTCCCACTCATCCTTTCTTTCTTTCTCATCCATGCTTCCTCCTCCTCCCTTGGTCCTCATTCCCCAGGCTTGCCTTGAAAACAAAGATGGGTGTTTTGCATTCCTTCCACGAGAGACACATTTCTTCCGCGTCACTCATCAAGTGGACCGTGTTGTTAGGGCTTGGCTGATTCATTAAGGCAATGTGTGTCTTCATGTTTTCTACACCCTATTGATTGCAGCTCAGTCCCCTGAGGCAGGAATGACAGATTTTTTTTATCCTCTATGAATACTTTCTTAATGAGAATAATTATTTTTGAAAAGTTAAACAGCCGTTGTTGAACGGAGCTTGATCCATCACTGTCTTTAATGTACCTGTGTCTCAAATTTGCAACCGACAGGTCCCTCACCAGCTTCTACCCCCAAATGCCATTATGGTGTTAAATGTGTACAGGACTTTCCAGAAGCTACGGATCCTTTGGCTTGGGCTTTAACCTTTGTCAGTGCCCTACTGGGCCAACGAACAACACCAAAAAGATATGTTAGGCAATTACAGCGTTATATAAACACACTCAAGAACTGTGGTTAGCCCCACTGCTAATTGGCTTACAAAAAGGATATTAGAGTTGTCTCTGTCAGTGACGCTATGACAGAAGCCGCTAGCTACCGTAAACTGATGTTAATCTGGAATTGTGTCTACTGCCCCCCCTAATGTGCACAGCCAGTCATCAGCCACCTACAGTGTCGTGACACTGACTCAGACCAACCTAGCCATTTAAACTATTAACCTATTGATTAGAGAAGGCAAGCTAAATTTACCCAACGTTCCCAGTAACAGACAATGCTGTCTGACTTTGCTATCCGGATCAAACATTTAGGTAATTTAGCAGAAGTCCATATGGAACGACTCATATTAGTGACTAGTGTGTATTGCGTCATTTCCCGTTAAAACATTTTCAGCTATAGCTGTCAATACATACACAAGTTTAGGACAAAGCTTCTCTCTTTGGGGTTCAGGCATTGAAATTGAGATGGGCTTCTAGATCACCTGAAGGCCTTATGTTTCTTGTTGTCCCAGTCCCTTGCTGTTGAGTTTGAGCAAGTTACTGAGTTAAGATATTTCCTTTTTTCCTCACTGACACTGTCCCCACTTGAATTGTTCCCACTGACACTGTCCCCACTAACACTGTCCCCACTGACACTGTCC
>JACXGK010003733.1:0-42794 GCA_016801125.1 Novumbra hubbsi
GGCTGGGAGAGAGTGAGAATTGAGGGATGGGCAGATCAAGGTGCGCCAGGGGCTGAAGACGGGGAGGAGGAGGCCGTCGTTAAGGGGGGGGGGTAGCGCTGGGGGACTACACAGAGGAGAGGGTGGTACGAGGGAGGGAGGGAGGGAGAGAGACTCTGGGTGGGGGGCCCCACTGGCTGGATCAAGGTGTGGCGTCCCTCCCTCTGAACTTTGATGTGGGCGACTGTCAGGCTTCAGTGGCTCCTGATGCCTCTTGGCTGCCTCAGTGTCTACCTCCGAAGCCCAGCAGGTAAGCCCTGGGCCTCACAACAGCAGCCTGTTACACACACGACACCCCCTGCCCCCCCCGTCCCCCGTCCACTCCTCCCTACCACCCTGCTCTTAACAGAGTTGGGGGGGGGGGCGAAGGGGAGGAAAAAGGTGTGAGGGAGGGAATACAATCGGAGTCTTGTTGCCCGGGCCGCCAACGCGCCCGTCTCTCTGGTTACCGGAGGAAAAAAAAGAGCAGCTCGGTAATTTCAGAGGTATTATTGCCGCGGGCTGTCGGCCTGCCAACCGGTGCAGGGGGAGAAAAGCTCAAGTGGAAGTCAGGTTGCACTAACAAAGAAAGAGGATGGGAAAACGTCAGCTGTCCGGTTACACACTCTCAGAGACACGCACACACACATCCACTCACGGCGCACAAACGCTTTCTCTCCCCACTTGAGTAAACGCGGCATGTCCTTGCTCCAATCACAGGTTAATTTCTTGGCAGTTCTTGTCCTATTATCATGCCGCAGATGGTCATGGGAGAAGTTAATGCTTGTTCTATTTACTCAGTTCACGCCTGTTATTCCCTGCTGGATCCGCTGATCCTCGATAAAATCTGGGCTCTGGGCGGTAGAGTTACATACTGTATGTGGGCTTCCGGACAGAGAGAGGGTGGTGAGAGAGGGGAGGGGAAGAGAGAGAGAGAGAGAGTGAAAGAGAGAAAGTGAGAGAAAGAGAATGAAAGAAAGAGTTTCAATGCACAGGTAGACATACAGACAAGCCTAAAGCAACAGCACACCTGCATACAGTACTGAGACCAAACTCAGGTCATAAACATAAAGCGGTAGAGGGCCCACAGACAGAAAGACAGGCAGCCAGGTAGACAGACAGACAGTCAGGTAGACAGCCCGGAGGCAGACAGACAGGTTGAGGAGAACGAAGGTAGGTGCCCGACCAGCTGTGCTGTCCACTTCTTTCCAGCCATCATTCCTCGACACGCTAAACCCCCTGGCTCGCACGGACTCCTCCACCCTTGTTCCGGATCCTTCCTTCTGGACATGAATGACGTTCGCCGACAGCCAGCTGGTTATTTCCACTTTTACATTCTCACCCTCCCTTGTTCCCTCCCCCCTCCCTCCGTTCTCTTCTTTCCCCTTCCTTTAAAGATGGCTGTAAGATGAAAGAAAGTGGTGCCCTGGCCGTGTCTTATCACAGTCTTTAGAGCTTGTGTAAAAATTTGGCAGCACCTGGGTTCAGGAGAAATAGCATTGGGGATTAGAGTTCTGAGGACAGACCTGACTATTCACACTTGGCATTAGGCAAGACAGCCTCAGTACAAGAAGGATATTTTTTTTTTTATTCCTTCAATTTAACTTTAATTACTCAAATCTCTGTGAGGGCACACAAGAAAAGCCCAGGCATTTGTGTCTGGAAGATTAGCCGACTGCCCTGCCAAGTCGGTGCCGCGCTGCATCGTTAGATAGAATTCAAATTCAAATCCGGGCTAAAGACAGTGCAGCTGTCACCCCCCTGGCCTGCAAAGCCCCCCTTGGATCA
This sequence comes from Novumbra hubbsi, assembly GCA_016801125.1. NCBI lineage: Eukaryota > Metazoa > Chordata > Actinopteri > Esociformes > Umbridae > Novumbra > Novumbra hubbsi. The sequence goes on from JACXGK010003733.1 coordinate 1,807, forward strand.
GGAATGAGCTGTCCTCCCTCTGCCTACTTCCCTTCTCATCTCCTATCCTCCGTCTCTTCCCCTGAGGAACCTAATCCCGCTCTCCCCGCTGACTGTCACCGCTAAAATAAAGCCATAAAAAAGCCTCCAAAATAATTAGTAATTAAAAAAAAAAAAAAAAAAGGCCTTTTCTCTCTCCCTGTCGCCCGCGCCTCCTCGACGAGGCTACAGCGGGAGTCAGGTGGGGAGTGTGGCAGTTTGGCTTTGCGGCCGTCAGGGGTGCGGCCTCTCGCTCTGTTGCCAAGGAGGAACGTCTCTCTCTCCTCCCTGATTCATGAATTCATTCACACGGAGAGGAGGAAGAAAGGAGGAGGAAGAAAGGAGGAGGAATTAGAAGAGAAGGAGGGACGTGTCGACCGTGGTATCAGGGCAAACACACGTTTGCTCTCTCTCTCTCCTCTCTATCCTCTCTCCTCTCTCTCCTCTCTTCCTCTCTCTCCTCTCTCCCTCTCTCTCCTCTCTCCCTCTCTCTCCTCTCTCTCCTCTCTCCCTTTCTCTCCTCTCTCCCTCTCTCTCCTCTCTCTCCTCTCTCTCTCGGTCTACTTCTGGCCTTCGACCGGAGAGGTCCCTTAGAAGACATACAAAGTGGTTTTCTTTGAGCACCAGGAAAAGTTATTTTTCTGTCTTTGTCGTCTGGGAGAGATGCGTGTGGGAATTCATGGATGCTTCTTGGTGCTATGAGAGATACAAGGCCTCATTGAGGGGTGTTTGAGTAATCTTCTCAAAGTAGCACTTTCTACCTCCTTCTCTCATGCTCCCTTCTCCTTCTCGTTTCATCCCTCTCTCCTTCGTATCTGACGTCTCTTTAAAGGCAGCTCAACCGAGCGTAGCAATCCTCGCTAGTCGCGCGTCCTCTCAGCCAATCGACTTTGAGAACACCTGCAATGTCTTAGATAAGTAGCTAGCCTTATCTCCTTCGGGAGAGGACCCCCATTATCCCGAGGTTCGAGGGCAGATACCCCCGGTGTGCCACGGGCACCGCCGGTAATCCGCAACGCCACACAGCCAAATCCTGGTAAAGTGATCCTAAACTGACAAAACCTCCATCCTCTGGACTAGGTTAAGCCACGACTTTAAGCTGTGTTTGGGATAAGGGTTTTCTCTGCCTTCGCTACTCAAAGTAGAACGTTGTCCGCCCTGCCACAGTAAGGTTATCTCCTCGTTCAAGCCCGCGAGATGTCTGGTGGTAGCCCCTCCTCGCGCAGCCCCCGCTCCCGCCCTCGCCCGTGCACCTCCCCGACGAGGTTCTGCAGACCTCCTGGACGGGGGTCCGCCATCCCTCCCAAGCAGGGACCAGTCTGGCTGTAGGTTCTCCTTTCCTCGAACGGGTCTTTTCTCTAACCCCGGCGTGGTTCTGTGAAATCCCCGGCTCACCAAGCCTTAATAGAGGAGAAGCCCATTAAGCCACAGTACACACATCGCTTGCACCACCTAGCGCAGCGCTGCAACTGGTTATGTTTTGGCCCGGTCCATGTGTGCAGTAATTGATTAGAATGCGGGAATTAGAGGAGGCTTGCAGTGCTGAGGGGGTAGCTGGCATGGGCCTGATACATTAAATATCTGGCAGGGATCAGCCAGCCATCTGATTATGCTTTCAAAGGGCCCAGACCTGGGCCTGATTAAAACCAAGCGGCCAGATGTAGGGGCCTGGAAGGCCCCCATAGGCAACCTAGCAGAGTGCCGGAAAGGAGTAAGGAGAGCCACTGCGTGGGGTGCCGGATGAAGTCATGGCACCTAATTACAGGACCAAACCAGGGGGCTTGTCTAAAACCGGCCAATAAGGATCCGGCTGGGGAGGAAGTAGGCGGGACTACACCGTACTTCCCCATGGCAGTGTACTTTGTAGTGTTGAATCGTAGACCCACAGAACAGACCAGGCTGCCACAGAAGGGAAAAAAGTCCACAGAAAGTGCGAAGTTAAGAAGCCATGGGAAGAGTGAAAACATTACACCGAACTCCTGAAGGAGTTTTCTTACCTCCTTCCTCTGACTTCTAACACGCCGCGAGAGCCAAGTTAATAACCCGTACCCCCTCCCTCTCTCAACCACCCCTCCCTCCCCCTCGCCCTCACCCTGTCTCCCCTGGCCTGAGGGAGGGGATAGCGATTAATATCTGCCTACCTTGTTACCTAATTCATTATGGAATAGCAGTTAATTTGATTTGATATTATTTTAATAAAATTCTGTAATATATTAGATTGTTTCAGGCTATCAAAATAATTTTCCAATTATTACGGTTACTCAACCAAGTCTCCTGGTTCCCTTTGCGAACGGCAGTTGGTCTGACTCTGAATACATTAGCTGATACAACTCCATCCCAGATATATATATATATATAAATATACGTATGCATGATTACACCAGAAATGTTATTACTGGTAATGCGTGGCAACCCCGCAGTACAGATCCAAACGGCCAATAGATTGATGTGTGATGGGCGCAACACGACGCCTTAAATGCTTTTGATTATGTCCTTGTAGAAGGAAGAAAAAAGAGAAAGCTCAGATTTCTCTTTATGCTAATGGCACGGGCCTTGTATTTAGAACCGCCTTTAATTAGTAACATGGTTGAGCAACTCTGCCCTTCTTGTCGCATCAAGGCGCACTGGGCCCCTGCTCGGACGTGATATGACACAAACATAGACGCACACCCGCGACACACGCACACACGTGTATGCAGGTTTGCACACACACACACACACACACACACACTCCATCCTACCCTCCCCCAACTTTGCCTTCTAGGATTTGATAGGAAAGCAATAGCGATCTCAGAGCAGGGAAATGGACTTGACCCTTTTAAAGTGGGACATCTTCAGTCGTGGGGAACAAAACAACTTTGAAGTAGCATGCAAACTGATCAACTCGGTTGTTGTTGTTGCTGTTGTTGTTTTGCTTCCCGATGGGTCTGTTAACATGTCACCTCTGACCTCCCGCCCCCAAAGAAAAACATGTACATTCAATGAATTACTCTGCAATCGGGTGTCAAACTAAATCCTGGTCTCACTGGTTCCCACATTGCATAATCAATGTCATTGTATGCTGTGACATCTGTTGCAAACTACAGCCAACAAACGTTCATCAACTGTTACTGTTTGAATATTTGGCAACACTGCTTGTCAAACATCCCAGGCGTTAGCTGGACCGGATTCTGGTGGCGTCTAGTTTAGTCAATCAGTGTTAATAAGCTACGTACTGTACTCAACATCTCAGGTGCTCCCAAAACCACGAAGATTTAATTAATGGATTTTAGTGCACTACTTTATAAAGGCCGGAAGGGATCAACCTAGAGGCAATGTGTTGAGTTGAGGAATAAGGTGTCAGTTTAAAAAAGCAGGCTTTCCTGTATCATAGTCTTCACCTGTCCACCGTCATAACCCGTCCCTGTCTCCCTTCCCCCCCTCTCCCTTACAGGTGGAGGCATGATAACTAGAAGCCTTCTGGCAGATGCTAAAGGCCCTGGTGGTGCTCTCCGTCTCATCCCATTCTACATTCCATTCCGGGGCTCTGCTTCTCTCTCACAGTTCTGGGCCCAATCAGCTGCTCGCGTTTAAAGGGACTGTGGTTTCCCCTGTGGATGCGGTCTCTTAATCTATTGCCCCGTCCACGCCTCTGGATTCGGCTTCCTCTAACCGTCGTGTGCAACTACGCAGCCAGAGCGTAGCCTGCCCTAGAGGTGCTGCTGGTGGAAGACAACATCTAGAGCGAGAACCCGCCAGAGGCACCAGAAACGTGTGACGGAGGAGGCGAGACTACGGCAACTGGTGTGTGTTTTGGCCCAGGTGGTCCATCCGATGTGTGCCTTCCTGATGACCGGTGTGAGGTTATCCTCCCAGCGGAGGAAAGAGGGAGGAAGATGCTCCCAAGGAATTGGAATGATCCATCTCGAGGGGGAGAGGTCGGCCACGTTTCCTCAAGGCAAGTGGGGTTGGTGGTGAAGAGTGCTGGGCCACTGAACGTGAGGTCGCTGGTTCTGGTCCCTATATTGACACGTTGGAAACCTCTGTCATTCTGTCCTTGAGCAAGTCAGCGACCTTGCTCCCGGGACATTTCGGTGTCATACGTGTATTTACCCAGTAAAATAACGTCTAGTTAAATTAGGCCGTTTGTGTTTTGTGGATTATTTCAAGTTACAGTCTAACAGCACACAATGTGTCACGACCTCAATTGAGAAAATAATTGTATTGATGAATACAGTACAGTCAACATTTGTGGGATCCTGTAAAGATGTAATTTTCCATAAAACAAAGACCTCTGTCTGCGAGTGTCTCTGTAAGGCCACACAGCATTGTTGAAATGCAGCTGTAATGGCGGAGCTCTCATGACACTGACTGCTTTTATTTGACCACAGACCGGTTTTGCCTCTGTTTCTCCTTTTCTATCTCCCACAGTCTGTGTCTGTCGTTCCCCTGTGTCTGAATGTGTCTACCTGTTTGCCTCCCACGGCCTGTCCACTGGGTCTGATGGCCAATGTTCCAGAGGTTTCCCCTGGGTGGTTATTTGTAGTGCTGAGGACAGGGTATAATTTCATGAGCTTTCCTTTGACACCATTCTGGCATCCATCCAAATTAAAATCCGACTGAACTATTGCCAGTATTTATTTTACATATACGGTCATAATTGAACCGTTGAAGAGAATAGGTGAGTGTGTCCAAACGTTTGACTGATACATCTATTTTGAATCCATTTTAAAGCCCTACTTTTTATATTTTATTAGATTCTCTCCTCTTTTCTTATTTTCTTTTTGCCAGGGAAACGTTATCATGATTTATAGAAGAATCCATTTTGTTTTCAGTTTTGAGTTGCTGGAATCAAAGCACCAGGCAGTACTATATATTGGTTTATTGGAAGTGTTCTGGTGGTCAGTTAAATGTGTTTAAGTATATATTTAGATTAAAAATAGGTTTCAAAGCGACAGATCTTATTGTCTTCTATGTCAGTGATGAATCTCCCTTTTTGGATAGTGACTCGCTAGAGAGAAAAATCTAGGCATTGCTTTCCACACCACCTCTTATTTCCTTCATAAGAAAAGATAAACTTATTGAATGACTGGATTTGGGCTTTCCTAATCTGATTACGCTACCTTTACTTTGAAACAATCCCATCTGCACTGCATTGTATTCACCATTGTTTTGACATTTAATTAACGTGTCAAAAAAGATCTTGGTCATCATTTCAAGTTTCCCCTGGGGTATTTGCCCATGAGCCAGGAATGTTCCCATGAGCCGCTCCTTGTTTCTTCCTCTGCTCTGAGGACACCAGTATACTGTAGTGTATGGCGTCGGGTGAAAAACTTGAAGTGCAACGTTGCTTTCTCAGCCTGTTTGGGTTAGAGTCACAGTAAAATGAACTGTTGAGCAGTTGAATATGCAAAGCACAATGTTTTTTTGCAAACGACTCTCTTGGTCCCTCCCTTCCTTCTCCCGCTCTCTCTGGCTTTTCATTTCCCTACACAGACTCAGCACTTTCATGGAATTCTTAAGTACACTAGGAGGTAGAAACACATACGCAACAAGATGCGCCAGATCCATAACTTTTTTAAACGTTTGCCCGGGTGGGGGAATAGCTATGTAAAGACGGGCCACTAGGGGCAGTGGTGTGCATTATATACCTTAAATAAGTTGCTTGCTAGAACACTATGGTGTTGATGAGATTGCATGCTATTGACATGAAATTATGTTGTGAGATATTTTTATATCTCTAAATTTTGTTTATACTTTTTAAACCGTTCCCAAACCTTAACAAGTATTGTAACCATTCTGATGAACACCTACATTTTGACATTTGTTTGTTCTTCTTCACAAATGCTTATCTCCCCGGGACAAACGTTGGAAAATGACTTGAGACCGTGAGATCTTGTTTCATTCACATACATACACACACACACACACACACACAGAGAGAACATATTACAGAAAAACATGAAAACCCACCTTTGTCTGAATCAGGTAACAATACAGTGGCTGTCTATCAGAGCAACACAAAGCCTTAAGAAGCACCCTGCAGTTACTAAGATTCAACATGAAAAGAATGTGAACCAACGAATGACGTATTATGATTTATGCCATGAGGACCGAGCATAATAGAACAATAGCTTCAGTCCGACTGTAGGTTTGGACGAATGCACAAAGAAGAGGCTGTAGAATTCTTAGAAAATGGGAGAGCAGAGCCTGTATGGATGTTACAGGTGAGAGAGAGCCGAGAGAGACAGAAGGGAGGTGGAAATAAAGAGAGAGACAGAAGAGGAGGATGAGGTTGGATTCCGGCAACAGTAGAAAGTCTCTATGGGATGTGAGAATTGTTTGTTGCGGTCATTGCTCAGAAATCAGCGTGCTCCATCCTTTATAAAGGACAATGGACAACACAAAGCTATCTGAGGCCTGGCAGCGATGATGTTCTGTGTGATCGTTATCAAGTGGTCAAGTTACACAAGCACTCGTCTGACCTGAGGAAGGTTATCCGCGAACCTCTGGGCATGTTGGCTGTGGCTTAACGGCTGTGATTGTTAATGATCAACTGAAAAAAGTGTTTTTCAATGCTAACCATATCAATGGATGTGATGTGAAAACCCACACGCTGACAAACACACACACACACACACACACACATGAAAACACAATCTCCCTCTACAGCTGTTGTTGTTTTAAATTCAGCCCACCTCTTTGGTCACAGTAACTTTCAGTTTAACCTCCATGTGACTTCGGCGCGTCTCTTTTTTAAGTGAGCTTCTCTGTCAAGAAGACCAGGGGCACAGTGCCTCCCCACACCCCAATTCTCTGAGCCTTAAAACCCTCCTCTTATGTTCTGGGAGATTGAAAGTGTCCAGCGTATTATTCAAATGAAACACACATTCAGCCTCACCGGGTGTCACTCTCTCTCTCCATCTCTCTCTCCGTCTCTCTCTCTCTCTCTACATCTCTCTTTTTTTCTTCCACATTATTTTTGAAGACAACTGCGGGCACGAGAGGAGGATAAGAATCCCGGTTGCAGGCACTTCTTCTTCCTCTTCAGCCTGATTTGAATAAAGAGCTTTGAATTAAGTGGACAGGGCCTCCTCAGAAAAGCAGCGGTGCGCCTTTAAGAAAAGCCTCCATGCCAGGGTAAATTATTTTGATTGACGTTACGAGGAAATTTTCGTGCTGGCTGATTTAATTGCGAGTGCCAGGGGGCATCTTCGGGGGGGGCCAGGTAACAGGTCTTTTTTCGGAGTGGGGGGGGGGGGGTTTGATCTACCCGCTCCGTATCCCCGTGGTAACGGTCCGCCCGGGCACACTGGGCCAGAGGGCAGAGGAACAAAGACAACTTCTTGTCTCTGAGCTCCCCGTTTTCCTTCTCGCCCTCTGGAAACAAAGCCTCCGGAATGGGCAGCCGTAGTGTGAAAATGGATTTCCAAGCTCATTTGATGTTAAGTCTTTAGTGTCAAGAGTGGCATATTCATTGATAAAAAAAAAAAAAAAGAAAAAACGCGAGAGGCATGCAGGCGAAGGGTGTGTAAGATAGAGAGGGAGAGAGAAACGGACACATCTTCTGACTAACGACGCGCCGCCATTCCTCAAATGGAGGAGGGAGGATGAATCAGGCGGAGAGGAGAGGTGTTGGACGGGGTTGGAAATGGGTTGGGGGGGATTATGGGAAGAGGGCTTAATGAGAACCAGATCCCAACTGTCAGCCGAATGGCCAATCAAACCGAAGCCATTCAGCACACTGATTCTACTCGCAGCCTCTCTACCCTTGCACAAGAGCATCATCCACCTTCACCCCCAACCCGACGTACCTTCATACTCAACCCTCTCCGCGTCAAACTCGATCACTGTCAGGCATGACCGTGTTTTTGTTAAACCCCTACCCAGACTCTCAACATCACACCAAAATCACGTCCAGAGCCTCCACCCTGGATCCACTCCATTTTCAAACCTGTCAACCTCAAACCAACCCCACCAAAGTCAACTGCCTTCAGGTATGCCCTCCAATTAGCCTTGGGTGGGGCACCAACGCATCAGCATATTCAGCTCTTCTTCACAGGTATCTTGATGTCTTTCGGGACGGTCCTAATGGATGGGAGAATAACATGATAGCACACGCAGCCTGTTGCACCGGCAAGGTCATGACAATTCTGAGTCAAAAGAAAACGTTGATAATCACCTATTTAGGAATTACCTTGGAGATACGCCGGTAGGGTCAACAGCAAGAATTATTACCATTAAGTTGTCTGGCGGTTTGCTACCAGACTGTGGATGGGGTTGAATGTTTTGCTACCAGACTGTGGATGGGGTTGAATGTTTTGCTACCAGACTGTGGATGGGGTTGAACGCTTTGCTACCAGACTGTGGATGGGGTTGAACGCTTTGCTACCAGACTGTGGATGGGGTTGAACGCTTTGCTACCAAACTGTGGATGGGGTTGAACGGGGGGTAAAACACGTATACTGTGGCTTTGGGGTTCACAACCTTGTTAGTTCGTAGTTTTATATTTTCAAGCACTTGCACCAAACATTTTGTTTCATAAACAAGCTAGCAATAGGATGCATTGAGTTTTTTCATAAAATCATGTTGTTATTTCACATTAACCTGATGAAGAGTATTCACCATTTATACATATCATGGGTATTCATCATTTGAATATCATGTATGTAAAGTTGACCCAGGTCACTAAGTCTAAGGCATCATATTCTGTTTCTGTCTTTGATTCTTCCACGTTTAAATGTTGCACAAGTTTGGATTTCTGTGTGCAGGTCAAGGGCAGCAGGTGCATGTTAACTGTGGTTCATCCTTGACTGTCCAAGGAGGAGAGCGATCACGCCACGATCATTTGCGTATCATGCCACTATCAAGCCACATCACACAACCAGTAGTCAGCAGTTATGGCCCACAGGATGGATTCTATAGATGTGAACCAATGGTGGAAAATCAGAGATTAGCATAATAGGAAGGCCTAGTATTGTTATATAACCAGACTATAAAAAAGGCCAGTCTGCGAAGTAGTAAAGTCTACAGTTGAATTTCGTGAGGAATTTCTGCCACCACAGATGCAGTGCGGTATACAGCTTGCTAAACTTTGGGCTATTTGAGAGGTTTAAGTTCAATGCTTTAACATAACCTCTCAAAAAAACAGCAAAAGTTGTCTTTCTTTTGTGTTAATAACCCCACCCTTAAAAAATGTATGTTGACTTTGTAAATACGTGTTTATACTGTTTATACTGCACTTTCTGCAGGTACTACAGTACACCGTACTTTCTTTTTTGGTTGACAAAAAAGTGGTGTACTGTAGTAGCTGCAGACTTCCCCCGGACAAATGTCAAAACTGAAGTGAACCTGTGAGACCTGTTTGAACACGGAGGTCCATTTGAGCCAGCAAAGTGCTGGAAAGCTCTTGAAAGCCACATGTCATCCCGACAATGCATAGCAATGGAGGTGCAGGGCCTGCCCCCATGGCAGCAGCCTCTATTTCACCAGCCCTGCTGCGCCAACCCATTACTACCCACAAGATCTACATTCAACACGTTGGCCTGGATTGAGTCCCAAATGATAACCTTCACTGTGCACTGCTTCTGACCACCGACCACGGCCCAGAGCAATCCTGGTTCACTACAGTACATAATAAATACGGAGCCATTTGGGAGGCCTGCCGTAATGCCTTTTTGGCTATTTCAAATATGACAGTGATTCCACAGCGAATACAGGCAGTCAACTCACAGCAAACGGACACAAAACCCCAAAAAGGGGAATTGCGTTCAAAAAGAATATGTTCCATCGTGTGCAATTCAACAACAGCCCCGCTCACATGGCGAGTTTCAGGATTCAGCCATATACCTTTTAGCTACTTCTTATACACAAAACGTCACTATTTATACACCACAAAATAAAACAGGGCTGCATCTCTTTGATAGAGAGAAAGCAGCTCATTTGAAAATCCCACATGCCATTGGAAGGGAATAATTTCATTTGCACAGAAAAGACCTTAAACCGTCCCAAAATGAAAAGCCCCTCAGGCTAGTTAAATCAGAATACAATAGACCTTAATCCAATGAAACCCCATCTATACACATATATAGACACACACACACAATTGCACACCAGATGCACACACGCGCACACAAACCTCAAAATCCATTTTTTTTCAAACAATCTTAAATTCAATGTATTTTGGTTATATATTAGTTCCACTGACATGATGTATTACCTGCATCTAAATTGAGTTGCACATTAAAAATATGATGCCATTCTTTTCCTAACCCGTGTGAAGTGGAGGGTGTTGGTCGTTTTAACTAATGGCTGGAAAATAATATTTAAGATGAAAGTTCTCTGGTAATTCTTCAATTTCAAAGGTATTTAATATATTTATAAGAAGGTCCAACATGCACAAGTGAATATCATTTTCGTTTACAGATTGTATTAAAATTGACCAATAGATCATTAGAGTATGACTTATGTCGTACCGGAATCTACGGTTGCATAACTGACCATATTTGTTTTTTTCCTACATTTGGGTGGTATGCATTGGTGCTCTCTGCCAGGAACAGAACATGTTGGTTTTCATGATCTGGCTTGATCAACGATCAAAACCTTTACATGCTTGCCAAATGTACATACCAGATATTATTCAGTCATAACATATTAAGCCGTTGCAAATTATCTTAACTGCCAACACAAAGAGGGTCTAGGCACAATTTTGTTCAGCATTGTGCACTAACTTCAACCAATTTACTGGGGTTTTCTCAATTTACTTCTCTAGTTTTGGTCAAGTTTTGGAAGCATTCAAGTGTTAACTGATACAAAGAGAATTATCTTTATATATGTATATATATATTCTAAAATACATTTATAATGGTAAACTCCAGTGCAGAGTTTAATGGATCCACCATGTACACATGCCTGCCTGCCTACATCATGTTTAATCTTTGTCCTTTGAATGTTAAGGATCCTATTATGCAGCTATATAGAATATCATTCTATAGCAAAATGTATTTGGGAAAATACTGACTCAATTGAATTCCACCATCCACTACTATTATTTTAATGCTAATGCTAATGAAGCTTTTGAATATTATATTAACTGCCACCACTACTCTGAAGGGTTTGTTGTTTTCATTTAGTTTTACTCCTATACATTTGCAGATTAAAACTGAATTGACAATGAAGACCTTGTCCTGAGCCCTCCTGGTTTTGCTGCAGAACAAGCAGATACCTGACTATTCCAGCTGCTACTCTGCTGACCCCCCCTCCCAACCTAGATGATCCTGACGATTCAGGCTGCCACCAGGCTGAACCCCTAATCAACCTACCCTGGACTGTTCCTGTCCTGCCCATCTGATCATGCCTGTCAACCTAGATCAGGCATTTTGGACTCTGGACATAGCTCATGTGAACTTATCAATTATTAGCAGTATTCTAAAACATCACCCTGCACAGCCACAAGAGGTATGGCCACCCCTTTGAGCCTGGTGCCTCTCTAGGTTTCTTCCTACACTCCGGCCCCATAGGGAGTTTTTCCTAGCCACCGTGCTTCAATCCTGTTGTTGCGTGCTCACTGGGGTTTTAGGCTGGGTGTTTTTGTAAAAGCACTTTGTGACAACTGCTGTTGTAAAAAGTGCTGTATAAATAAATTTGATTGATTGATTGACAAATAGGCCTACAGATCAATGTAATCACTTTAAGACAACATTAGGAGAGTTTTTTTCAGTGTACCTGCTTGTGGCCGAGATTGGTGCTTCTCGCGACTCACTGGATTTAGGCTGAAATGCTATTTGATTCCGTACTGATGGTGTGATGTAGACCTCATCTTCAATGTAGCATGTGATGGATGTGGCTTGCTAATGAGGTGATGGTGTTGGCTTGCTAGAACAAAATGGCTGACCATTTACCCTGATGATAAAATGGCTTATGTTCAAGTTCTAGTTCAATGGTTTTCCAGTGCTTTAACAAAAAAGTTTGTGAGAAGTGAGAAAGTGAGAAGAATGAATACATTTCTTCAAATTGAGTATCACAATGCCAGCATTCAATTCTTAAAAACGTTAAGTAAACAGCATAGCTTTTGTTTATTCACAGCTGTACAGAGGATAAGTAGATGATACGTCTTAGACAAATGGAAATGCAGCTTGTATCAATTACATGTTTTGCATTTATGGTAATTTTACAAACAATTTTGAAGTCATTGATACAGAAATAAATATGTATACAACCTGTAAAAACCTACAGTTATTTATGTTGATAATAAATGAATGTCACACATTTTTTATCATTCGTATTACCTTTAAGTATCAGTATTTGCATCACTACTGCTATTTTTTCAAATTAGACTGGGTTGGAGTACTTATTTTCCCTAAGGCTACAAACAAAAGAAGACAAAATATTTAGATTTAAAATGATATTCTTGAAAACTCCACTGATTTGTTTATATCTAGTTTCATAAAACCATATGCCCAGGTCTGGAACTAGTTAAAAAAATACTGGGTATATTTCTGTCATAATTCAAGAAATCTCACACGCGTTGAAGACATGGTAAGTGTTGTGTTCGTAAATTGTTTTTTCATAATTTCCTCTTCTTTTAGGGGCACTGTGTAGAATCCTGCCTCAAACATGTAATACTTAATTTAAAAAATAACAGGCATTGCCTCCTCTTCTTTCCTTACTGAAAGAGACCAGATTACTATTAGCTAATTCAGGTTTATGTATTCGGGAGTATTTTAGTGAGAACAAAGAGAAAGCTCAATCCAATGCAAACTTCTAATAGTTTAGGCTGGTATTACTTTACAAGTTTTACGTATGACCCCTTTGAGAAGAAGTCTGTGAAGGGGAACCCCAAAGACAACCTCCCCTCACAAGGCCATTTTTGACTAAAAACATTTTTATATCATTTTAAATGCACTAGCACACTAACTACGGAAATCACAAAAATACCCTGAGAATGACAAACTAAGATCAATAAAACAAACACTTCACCCTTGAAAAGAGTGGCCAATTGTACAATGAGGCCACATATAATGGACACATTTTCTAGTGACACAGACTCATCCAAACAGTTTCCTAAACATTGCAAGAGGCCCAGAATGCTGTTTGAATACAACAAAATAAAACACTTAAAAATCCCTGACAACAAGGTCAATAAGCAACAAAGAGGGTCTAGCCACGATTCTGTCCAGCGTTGTGCACTTGCTCAAGCCCATTTACTGGTGTTTTCTCTATTTAATTCTCTAGTTTTGGTCAATAGGAGGTATTTTGAAGACTTAATTTGTAATTGATACAAAAGAATGAAGTCTACATAACTTTGTAAATACATTGATATTGTAAGCTACTTTTACAAAGGTTATCTCCAGTATGGTGTCCACCATATACACCTGCCTGTCTACATCATGTTGAATGTCTGTGCTTACTGCTGCTGAGGATCCTATTATACAGCTGTATGAAAATAACATTGTAAATCAAAATGTACTCAAGGAAAACTGAATCAATTTTAATCCACCACCCACTACTAATTGATGGCAACTGGTTAAATTAACTAAGGGCTTTCGATGATAGCAAGGTTTATTGATTCCAGGCGATTTACTCACCTCACTTCTGTTTAAACTTCAGCCTATTGAATCAGCATGTGTTGGTGTGACATTTTTCAACAAGATGTTTCCGGAAGTCAGAAATGCTCTAATGGCCCACAGGCTGTGCTGTGCAGATACGGGTCATTAACCCTGGTGCGCACAAGGGTTTTCAACACAATCTACATTTCGTAAAATATATTTCGGAAATGTTACTGTCCTCAAGACAACAAAAACAACTTAGATACATTGATACATAGAATCAGCAATCCAGGATTTATATACATAATTGGAACATGCAAGCCTTCATGTGTTTTGCTGCAATAACAACGCTCCCATCTACCATGTAAAAGACTCCATCTCCTGCTACTAGGGGACATAAGAAATACCAGGAAGTATGACATTTTGAGGAGGGAATTTCAGATTTAGATGTAGATTTATGCATTGTCTCTAAAATGAAGTATTCAGGACAGAGCTGTGCAGTAGTTAAAGGGCTTGTTTGTATTAGAAATCTCTCCCGCCATCTCAAACACTTCGTCCTCCTCTGTGTTTTCTCTCCCTTTGAACCCCTTCTTCTGAACACGGTTCCCCGTTTAATTGACTTTGCATAAAAGACACTCGCTAAACTGGAATAATATTGTACACTGAATCCCTCTAAACTTTGCATAGGGAAATTGGGCGTTGCAAAATAAAACACAAGGTGCTCGGACGTGGAAAGGAGAGCGACGCATTTCTAAGTGACTCTCACCCACGTCCTCTCACCCTATGGCCGGTACTCTGGCCTGTCCGCTGGCTGTGTCCTGTCGTGCTGGAAGAGAGCGGTTCTGGCGTGAATATCGCCAAACTGCTTTCGGAATTAGCCATTAGCTAGTAATTGATAAAGACAATTTTGTTAGCTTATCAGTATAAGTAGGCCTAATCCCCACTTAGGCACCAACGTGGCTGATAGGAACACGGCTTGGGTAGATCCAGAAGTGAAGTGTTGAACACTGAGATTTGCTCACATGTGTTTATTCTGTAGTGTTGCTGTCATTGTTTGGGGTTTTCTCTGAGTACCTCTGTGTTGGATCTACCTAACCCTGTTCTCCCTGGCTGGCCCACTGCCTCCCAACGCAGCCCAGCCAATCTGTGATTTCCAACATGCGATTTTGGGCGATGATTATTTAACCAGGGCCCGCATTGTTGATTTTTTATTATATAAGTCAATAATCTTTTCTATTCCCCAGATTTGGTTAATCTTCCTAATTACAAATTAGCATTCTCCACATAGCAATCCTAGATTTCCAAATTAAGACCTTGGCTTCCTAGGGACGGTGAATCAGACTGGCTGGCTAATACCTCCGCGGAGTGCCTGACGCACAACAGCTTTCTACCCTCCACCCCCAACCCCTTCCAGTCCCCCCCCCCCCCCCCCCCCACCCAACCTTTTTTTGCGATATCCCCCCTCAATTGTCTGCTTCGCAAAAACAAAAAAAGGAAAAACTAAACAATACAGGATACTCCAGCATTGATATGCTCATTTATCTTTGGCACACACACACACACACACACACGTCAGCCTCTGTGGTTTGTGATCAGCGGCATTAATAACAATTAGGGCTGTAAGTGTTGAGGTGGGGTTGAGACTCTCCCCCTGTCTCCCCCCATCATGCACCAGGCTCCGGGCAGCTCTGGGACCGGGACTGAGCTGCACCAGGGAATATTGGCTCTGACTGAACAGCGTTCGGTGGCGTCCCCGTCAAACAGCTTCGATTAGCTCGGGAGAACGGACAAGACGGAGGTGAGCCTCGTCAGGACGTCGGAGCAGAGATGGAGAAACAGACATGGAGTGAGGTAATGAATCGTGATGAAGGGGGGCGAGGTGATGGGGATTAGCAGGAGTGATGGAGAGGGGCGAGGTGATGGGGATCAGCAGGAGTGACTCGGAGGCCGCGGTGAGTGCAGCTCTGTCAACTTTAGACAAAGCCAGAGAGAGACGTGCCCCCTGTGTTGGCTGCAGTAACAGATCAGAGAGGATTCATTACAGTCGACCTGAATGAAGAAGCGGTGATCACGCTACTAAACTTTTGGTAAATAAATCGTAAACAAATATGTCTGCTTTTTGTAAAAACAAAAAAACGGTACGTTGCATGAGTACGTAATGGAATCGAAATAATACGATTAACCTCAATTTTGCAAGTGCATGTTGATTGGATGAAATTCATTCAGACACTGACCTGGTGTTTGCCACATTCTAATAGTGTTGGAGTTACACAGATGGTGGATCCAGAGTCAAACCAGTGTTCCCTAAACTTACTTCCTGCTCAGCCGGTAAGATGAATGGCTCAGATCTCTGCTCTTGAAGCCTAAGAGAAGGAAGATGAAAAAACAAGCGCCCTTGCTCAATCCATCCTTTATTTCTTACTAGGTCCCTCGTCAAATCCGAAGTTGAGGGCAACGGGGGTAGAAATAAACAGATTTGAAAAAGCAATCAACATTTCCCTAAAGCTCAGAAGCTGATTTGCATCCGATTCCAAGATCATGTTTTATTTATCAGTAATCACAACCAATCAGGAGAGAAATTAATCAATGAAGGCACTAGCAGGAGCGATATCCGGCCATCTGGGGGTCGCGCTTATCCTTCCGCCCCCTGGCACACACACACTCACACACACACACCCCTCTGCCACTCCTCGTGCCCAACTATCCCTTTGCCCCCCCCCCCCCTTCACCCACCCCCTCCCCCGCCTTTTCTCCGCTGGGCTTGTCATAGGTCCATATTAAGGTGACTGATTTTTTTTTCTCTCTCGCAATGAGCTCTAAGGAAGTCCATATGGCCTGGATCAAAGGTGTTGCTGGGTGCCCGGGTTTGCTTTATTGCCAGCCGCTGCTGTTAATTAGAAAACAAGATCAGAGGCAGTATTAAAATCCAATTAAATTGATATGAACAGATTGCCAAGTGATGTTCGCTAATGTATAATTGAGCACCATGCAAATTTCAGTAGCTGCCTTTTGTTTTTCTGTGTCTCTGTGTCTATCTCTCTCGCCCAGAATGAGCAGTGGAGCTTGAAAGTTCCCCTTTTCTTCCTGTTTTCCAGCTAAAGATAAACAAGTTAATGCCCTGAGATGGGGGTATTGCTTTCATCAGTTAAGTTAAACTGATATCCTCCCCATCATGCACTGGGGTGCAGGAACCACGGAGGAGAAGAATGGGAGGCAGGTTGCAGTATCCCAAGATCCTCTGCTTCACTGGCTGTGAGAAGGGACGGAAGTTGGGGGAGGAAGGAATGTGGAGAAGATGGGTGGATGCTCCAGTACCCTTGCTTGTCGGGACAGGCTTGCTGTGTGTGTGTGTGTGTGTGCGCGCGTGCATGTGTGTGTGTCTATAATAGGCCTATATTCTACCTTTACAAATACCTTCAGTTATAACATAGACATTCACTGACAGTCTGATCTCGTCAACGTCTTTAAGACAGGTCACCCGGGTTATAGGATTGGACACATTTTGGATTATGGATTATATTCTGGATTATAAAGCACAGCCCAGGATTTCATAAATTACATATTCACACAAAGAAACATCAGTGGTCAAACCCTGCTTTAGATGTGAAGGGATTTCTTTAGCTGATCCTAAGCCAGTCTGGCCAGAGATGAGGCCTACCCAGCAGACATCGGTTTTCTGTGATGTGGATTAGACTGGTGACACCTCTCCATTTTCCATTTGGGTCATTTAGCAGACACTATTACTCAGAGCCATTTACCGTCAGTGCATTTAATACAACCACAGGACACCTGATAGCTGACAACCAAGTCTTCTGAAGTCGGACTGAAACAATGCTGCCTTCTCACGAAAAGTTTCCCTCGTTTATCCTTGCGTCTCCGACCCAACACATTGCTCATTATACCGTCACCGCTATCAATCCCACCTTCATGCGTGATGTTCATATTGTGTTACAAACAGAGCTGAATCACATGGCCCACCCAAAACGCAAAACAGTGAGCTAGAGCAACAGCAATCCCAACTCAATAACATCTCCTGCCACTGAATCGCTACTGCTTCTAATTATTGAATAACCTCAATCACATACATTGTCGACATCGCCATTTGAACCACAGAAACAGACAAAGTGCAGAGTGGTGGCAGACATGGGAAATGATGGTAAATGCTGCTGTGAATGAGAGCAATCTCTCTTCAAACAACCCCTAATCAGACGCCATGATCCTCCTATCCTGCTCCTGTAAAGCTGCCCACCATGTTGTGTGGGAGGGAACATGCCGGAACATTTTAGGAACGTAGAGAAAGAGAGAGAGAGAGAGAGAGAGAGAGAGGGAGGGAGAGAGAGAGGCAGACAGGGAGAGAGAGAACAGGGGACAAGTGGGTGCAGCTGGTGGGGCCTTTATCTCTCCCCCTCGCTTCTCCACAACTCCCAACTGAAAGGTCCTCGGAATTCTGTGTGGAACACCGGGGCAAAATTCCAACTACAAGCCATCCCTGGATAATGACATGCTAATGTGATTGTCAGAAAATATAAGTGGAGAGATCGGAAATTGCGCCAATTGTCCTCCGTAAATGGGATGGCAAAATAGCGGGGGATATATTCCTCTCTTTTTATTGAATAGTGCTAAAAACCTCAATGAATTCCTCTGAAAGAGGACGTGAGATGTGTGTGGAGCACGGAGGTTGAGGGGTACATTTCGGGTGCTGGATTAATGCGACGGTTCGGTAGGGCCGGGAAGTGGAAAGCAAAGCGGCTGAGGGCACATTTATGAGGCCTTGGGCGAGGCAACCAGGTGTGATTCAGGTTGCCTCCAAATAGACCCATTCAGTCTTATCTACTTTCCTGTAATGTTTGGTGCCTAAGTAACCAGATCTAGAAGCACACGCAGTCAGCAAGTTAATTTAAATTAATGGTTTATTTTATCTTGGTCAGACACAGTCCTAGTTGTTGCTGTTAAATATGCTTTCTGTCCCCTCAGACTGCGTAAGAAATTCCCCAACAAAGTAAAAAATAATTTCAGGGACAGCTTGTTTCTTCCCGCAATCCCGGCCTGGTTGGGCCTCTGTGAGGTTATCATGACAACGACCAACATGGTATTGAGAATTATATTAATCGTTTCACGACACAAGTCATGTTTCTTGGCGCTCTGTGACGAAGGATACCACAGAGACCTCTCTGCCGAGAAACTTTTCGCCACAGCACTTTTGATTTAGTATCCCAAAAAAAGGAAAGGTGTTAAAAAGGGGACAGTGTGTGTTGCACAGGCTGAAGACAACAAGAGAACAGCTCAGGGCATGTTCTCCACTTTCCTCTGAAGCAATGATTCAGTGTTCAAAATAGTGCACCACTCCTGATACAAGCAAAAAAAAAAACACTTCATTAAATGTACCAGCCAGTCTGCAGTTGCCAATCAGACAAGCTGTATTTTGTGGATCCATGTAATTCTTCAATCTGATCACCTAACAGTGGGCTACTAGCGCAATGTTGACGTGCAAGTAGCCCACGTCTTGTCCAATAGGATCCCTGTCCCTCTGGCTATAAGAAATTGGTCATGTCTTAGTATACAGTCATGTGAGAAATTGTCCTGAGTAGCATCAAAAGTATTCATTAACTCTTGGGTTGACTAGTCTACCTTAATACCCCCCATCCCCAAAGAAATATGCAACCCTGCCTGATGACATCACACATGTTATGTACATGCCTTCCTTGTGTATGCAACCCTGCCTGATGACATCACACATGTTATGTACATGCCTTCCTTGTGTATGCAACCCTGCCTGATGACATCACACATGTTATGTACATGCCTTCCTTGTGTATGCAACCCTGCCTGATGACATCACACATGTTATGTACATGCCTTCCTTGTGTATGCAACCCGCACTGATGACATCACACATGTTATGTACATGCCTTCCTTGTGTATGCAACCCGCACTGATGACATCACACATGTTATGTACATGCCTTCCTTGTGTATGCAACCCGCACTGATGATTTCTTATGTCAGCGACTATACAGCGCTGCCCACCTAAACAGATGTGTACTACCTCCAAAATAAAAATGCATATTCATATTGTAGTTTAGTGTTGGATAAAAACAATTGGTGATTTTCCACAAAAATAATGAAAACAGTCTGCTCTTGTTGTTCTCTGGTCAGTCCTGGAGACAGGCAGACTACTTAAGGGATGTTATTGATAGAGATCAAATGGATCGGTATGTAATTTTGTGATCCAAGTGTCTTCTGCAACACCTGCAATATTTCCACATTTTGAATCCTGTAAAATCTTCTCATTCCCAGAAATGAACCATTTATATACCATCTTGTGTCTTTTAGCTCCCCATATTGCATTTGCGTTTGAAATGCACTGCACATAAACGATATGAATGCAAACCCAAATAAAACTGTAAATACAAATGTAAATCTGTAAGGAAACACAGGTGTCCAAAAAGAAACTCTCACCCCACCGTCGCATTTGCATTTGCAACATATATACGGAATGCAAAAACACAAATGTGTGTTCATTTATAAACGTTGCACATTAGGCCCTCCTCGTCCCTGTCTTTGGCAGTAGCTCCCCCTTGCTTCATGGACACCACCATAACTCTGTTGTCCAAGGAAGTGGTCTAATGGCTATCAGCTTTCACACATTTACCTCGACATAAGGAGACAATGTTCGTGGCCCACATAACACATTGTGTCCTGGGTTCCCTTGACCAATGCCAATTGGCGCACAGTCCTCAACGTTGTCAACTGGCCCTAACAACGACACCAGCGCTGCTTGTTTGCCAACAGTTCACGTATCTGTCCGAGCACATGCAACGGCTGTGCAAAAAGCCGATTGCTCTAAAGTCACCGCCCGTAAATCCGCCTCCACGCGCTGTAACCCGTGCACACGACTATTACCAACCCGGACCCCGAACCCTGTTCCCGTGGGTCGACCAGAGCCGTGTAAAGTGGTGCCCTTACGAAGGGAGAGTGGAACCCACGCAGCGCTTCAGCCGGGCTACGCAGGGCCCCAACCAGAGCAGGAGCCGAGTGGCGTTCTCATTACCCAGACAGCCACACTTGTCTTAACACCGCCTCACCTGATTACAGCCCGGCACGGCGCAGCCCCTCGGACCACTGGGGAAAGAAGCTGCTACAATGCCAAAGGAACCAAAGAGCAGATTAGTATTATTAGACAAGGAGGAGGAGGGAGAGAGGGAGAGGAGGAGAATGGAGAGCGGTGTTAGGGGTGGGAAGAGTAATCAAGGGTCTACCCGTTGCCTGTGGAGCCCACATGTCACTGTACATTACGAAAGCACACAGATTCCCAGGCCTCCGACTTAGCATGCATTTAAAGCACATTAATGTACGACTGGCATAAATGTCCGGCCATTACCACCGAATTATGCAAGGGAAAATTCCCCCTTTATTAAACTCATATGTCCCCCGGCCAGATGGTCATGAAGCCACACGGCACAGGAGAGAGGAGCCGAGAGGGAAAGGAGAGAAGGAGAGAAGAGAGCAGGAGCAGATGAGAGAGGGAGAAAGGGAAATAGAGAGGGGTGTGGGGGGCAGGAGAACAGGGAGCCCACAGCATAATTAAAAGAGACACCTCTCCCTGCGTCACTTCCTCAGGCCCCTCTGGATGTGTGCGAGTATTATCCATGTCTATATGTACATGAGGGGACAGGCAAAATCAGAAAACCTGGTTGCCGCAAGGGCCTTGCAGGTTCAGAGTTTTGCAGGTCTCCTCTAGGGAAAATGTGATTCACGGTCCAAGGCATAAGTTTAGGTTAGGACTCTAAATTGGGTATAATGTTAGAATTGGGGCTCCTTTTCGGTTTAGGCATCATGAGTAAGGTGTTAGGGCTAGGTTAGGGTTAGACATTATTAATAAGGTGATAGGGCTAGGTTAGGTTTAGGCATTATTAATAAGGTGATAGGGCTAGGTTAGGTTTAGGCATTATTAATAAGGTGATAGGGCTAGGTTAGGTTTAGGCATCATGAATAAGGTGTTAGTGCTAGGTAAGGTTTAGACATTATTAAAATGGTTATAGGGTTAGGTCTGGACATGACTAAGGTGTTAGGGCTAGGTTATGTTTTTGGCATGTTACAGAGGTTAGTTTAGGTTATGGTTAAGATAAGGGCTATGGTTAGAGAACGTGGTTTCCTGTTTTTCTTGCCCAAGACAAGACAAATGTGACCTTGTGGTAACGTTTTGCCAGTAACCATGAAGAAAAAAGTATTTTTTTAGTTTCAGGGTTATGTTACAGTAAAAGTTACTCTTGGGGTCAGGGACAGAATTAGAAGTTTTGTTGTTGGTTTGTATCACGTTAGAAAGCTTTCTAGGTCACTGTTATTTGTTTCACACATAATTGACCCTAAAATGAGCATGGGGACGGGCTTTGTGTTCTAAGCCTTACACCATTACTTCAGAAAATGTATTGAAGGGTAAGTCAATCTGAAGAAATAATATATTCATGTTTTCTTTCATTTTGCTAAGCTTAAATGTTATACCAACTGCTCTACAAGTCAATTTGTTGCATTTGTCCTTGATTGATAGAGGCATTGGATGTCTTTCAGTAATGTTGCTATCAGCAAATATGTTTCATAAATGTACAAGGTTTGTCGTGTCATTTGTGGTACATTGAAGAACAGACGAACACAAAGGAAATGGATTCGACGTCAGAATTCCAATTTGCTTGTGTGTTGTTATCGCAGAAACATGTCATTTCTTACATATTTAGTACATTAAGTAGGTGAGCTATGGTTAAATTCCCCTTTACGGTTAAGGGAAAACGTGTTTTTGGATGAAAAAATGTCTGGTGTCCCGCATAAGAACACGTAGACACACACTCTCCATCACGCACAAACACCTACAAACACAATCTCTCTACACACTCTTGCTCACACACCAGGAAATCAGTAGTAGAAATAAATTAGTTTTGGTCCCTCGAAAAGGTCAAATAATTACCTCTTTTGCACTCACCAACAAAAAAATGGAATAGCTCTGGGATTGATCAGACCCAGGGTAGCTTATTCCACTGAGCCATCGCCATTACACTGCAAAGCAATCGGCTAGCCTACTTGATGTTAAATATAGATGTTTATTTGGGGTTTTAACACTATCCCATAACCTTAGCCATAACCTTAAACACCTAGTTAGCTAAATCATTTGAAAGATGCCTTGTGCTCAAAGGGAAGTTTGAGTTCAAGTGACACTTAGTAAACAAGTTATTTTTGATAACCTGTTCAAAAGACATGGGGGGAAATGACCGTAAATGTCACACACAAACACACACAAATACAGCAAACACCGTTTTAATTCATTTAAACACAAATCTGCATTTATTTTATAATGCCTCTCAAAGTGTGACTGTGGAGGAAATCTAATTGTAAAACAAACGACTCAGTCCATAAATTATCTTTACTTCAGCTGTGTTTTAATGATTGTCTTTAATTAAAGGATTCCTGGCTGAGTCCCATGACGATTCTCCTTAGTAAACAAAATGCCATACTCACACACAGATATATATGCATACACACACACACACACACACTGCAAACAAACAACAAAAATACCTCAGCTCTTAAGTGAGATTCATCTGCTTCACTCAATATGTTTTATTTCCTATTTTTTGTAAAATATAAGTATTTATTAATTATACATACGATATGTAGTAAACAGTCAATATGACCCCACTTTTCTATTTCCTTTGCTTTTCGTAGTAAGATAAAGATAACGTCTTGAGTTCTTTAAAAGAAAAATGTCTCTTTCTCCGTCGTTCTAATCCATGTGACATTATCTTATGTGGGTGGGGCATCCTGCCAGCGCACCAATGAGCGCGGGTCGTCCACCACAACCTGACTCGATACCAGGTTGTCAAAGCCAGGGCTCCCCGGACCTTCCCAAGGGCTAAGCAGCGTGTTCAGACAATATCTCATATGCACAGCCTTCAAAAGTAACAATTGTGACTTTGGTAAAATACAACTAAATAACAAATCCCTTTTAGGTAAATGTACCTTCTATCACATTTTAGATTTAAATCTTACATTAGCTGGACATTTCTTCCTTGTATTTCATGAGACGTTTTTGGTATTTAGTTAACACCAGAACGTAAGTTTCTCCTACTTGCAGCTTTTTCTACTTGGCTAGCAGAAGACAGAGGTGGCTACCATTGTTTTATGTGTATGGGACACTCATTGTTTTATGTGTATGAGACACTCATTTTATGATGTGCATGAGACACAAATGTTTTTATGTGAAAACCTTTATTGATGAATTCCTGTGATTACTGCACAGAAATCGAGGTTTGTGAATGGAAGGAAGGTTCAAGTCTACCCAATTAGAGAACCGACCCTCCCACAAGACGGGGCTGACAAAGTGTTTCACCAACCATCATGACCCACCTGAGGGCTGTTCCCTGAGCTTTTCTCACAATGGATGAAAGTAATTCCGATGATTGTGGCTCATTGGATATTTGTTATCAAAGACTTTTGTGTGGTATTTTCTTGCCTATTTTCATATCTATTACTTAAGATAAATGGTTAAATGGTAAATGGTGACGTCCGTACCAGACTGTTTAGCCTAAATGTTGGTCCCGGCACTTCCTTTCATTACCAAACACATCTTTGGCACATGACATGGTGTACATGAAGCCAAGTCAAAAGACTGGCAACTAGGCTATGATACCGGCAATATGTTCACCAATTGAAATATATTACCATATATTTATAAATATATAACTGTTTTAAATTGCATTTGATTATAATGTCAGGCAAGGTGATCAGTGCAAAACAAATTAAACCTTGTTTACTTTTAAAACATGACTACTTAAAATAACTGTGTACCACTTGGTACATTCCTCTTTCATGTCCAAATACTCTTTTAACAACGGCTGGGTCTCTGTGCTTCCATTTTTTTTCATTAAACACATATATAAATAGAAAGAAAATTATACCAAAATCTGGTATGTGCTGATGTATGTATGTTTTCAAATAAAAACCAACAGGAAAGTACCGACGAAAGTATTAACACCAAAAACTTGTTTAGCAGAATTAGGCTTTGAAGAATAGTTATTTGGTCTTGTTTTTCTTCCTTTGCCTCTGAGTTTCCCGAGGCTAAAGGAAGATAAACCTCCAGTACCTCACCAGGGTCTCAAATATTACAGACCAAGCACCTGGCATGCCAATCAAAACAGCTGACATGGAGAGTATATGTCTCACTACCACAGCCACTCAGTACTGGTGTCCCCCAGGGCACAGTTCTAGGTCGTCTTCATACACAAAATCATTTGGCTGTGATATATCCTCCATTGGTCTCTCCTGTCATTGCTATTTACTGTTGGTGTCGTGGGTCTCTGTATGTCTTTGTCTAACCTCTTTGCCTGCATCTCAGACCCCCACATTAAGAGGACTCTCTGACACAGGTGACAACTCCATGTTGTCCCCCTTCCAGAGCGCAAAGAACCTTGGCTGGACAAAACCCTGTCGTTCATGCTGTACAAAGCCTGACGTCACACTCCTTAAACTACTGATGCTCCCTGCTTGTGCCAACAAAAACAATAACTACCTAGTCATTCACTTAAACCTTTATTCTCTGGCGCAAATACCAAAAGAATAACCGCCACACAACCCGGTAAATACAACTGATAACATGGTAAAAATGTCCGCGCACAGCACGTAATACTGAATGAACACACACTGCAAATAACCATAAATACACACAAACGCACGTACACACACAGCCCTTAACACAAAACATACACACGCAGGACCTCACACTAAATATATACAGACAGCACATAGAGCTGTAAACATAGACAACACAAAACGTCGTAGGTACACACGCGGCACATTGCAATGTAAATATACATACGGACGGGCATACAGACAATCGCGCACATTCTAACCAGAGCTCAGAGGCCTATCTGCCTGGGCGTTACTTTCTGTTTGCACACAGCATGTCTGTACCACACACTGGTGAATACAACTACAGGCAGGCATGAGCAGATGAGAGGAGAGAGGGCTGAGATAAAGCTCTCTCAGACAGGGGTGGGGATGAGGCCCTAATTGGCCCAGATATCACAGGATGAAATATTCATGACGGCGGTGGAGGCAAAGAAAGAAAGAAAAGAGAGAGAAAGTCTTGCACTTTTAAACGGGAATTTGGTCTGTAATGATGAGGTTTGAGTATTTTATCTTGCCTTTGACTGCGATACACCCCACTGACACACTTACAGCGCACCACGCAGGACCTCCCTCCCACCCGAACACACACACACACACACACACACATGCTCAGACATGATCTCAAATTCTTACAAATGTTTGTCCGGCAGAGAGACACATATACAGCTGAAGTACATGTTTATCAAGCCCGAAGAGGCGCTTAATCAAAGTGTATTGTTTTGGAAGCACATAAAGGCTTACTTAAATAGCAAATTGCATTCAAATAGTATGTAGGCACCATTTGAAAAGTAGCAGACATACTTAAGCATTTTAAAATGGACCCGCTTGTTTCATACTTTGGTATGCTTACAAGATAGCAGAAAATCTAATGTCACACTGATGTACACTCTGACTTCCAATATTGTATTATAACAATCCTGAAATAAGTCGGTCCATTTTAACACACTCAGTGTGGCGTATTGTGTGTAGATCGATTGCAAACAAATTAATTGAATTGATGTAACAGAAAGAGGAGAAAGGGAGGTACTCCCAGAAGCCAATGGATTCACATTTCCCCACCTTGGCAAACATCTAATTATCAGCGTTGATCAGGTGATAAATCGATCAATTCACACATCTGTCAGCCTGTCCTACAAACCTTTTGAGTTGCGGGTTGTCTTTTGCAAACCAACACGGCACACTCACACGAGACACAGCTGAAGACAGTGAAGTAAGCCTCAACTGTGTTACTGAGAATAGTCTGGGACCTTCTTGGTTACATGACCCACATACCCTTTGCTTTCACCTGCTTTCTCAGTCCGTTCGGTTCAAAAGGGCTTTTCTGGTGACATTGCCAATACAAGTGGAAAATACATCAAAAAAATGCAAACGACTAAGAAAAACAGAATCACATTCTGAGTAAAACTTAAAGTAAACTTAACAGACACAAACATTTCAGAAAGCTACACTCATTTCGAATGGTCTATTAGCTGTTGCTCACTTTCTCTCTCGCCCTCTCTCTATCTCGATCTTGCTCACACACTAACACACAGATCTCAGGTGGAGATAGCCACAGAGGATGTGAACCAGCCAGGGGCTGGGGAGGTGGAGATAACACAGAGATACAGTATATAGAACACACAGACAGCACGAAAACACACAAGCGCGCGGCAACGCACAAAACAGACACACATGGAACTGAGACGCACACACACACACACACACACAGTCATCATAAACGTCATGGTTGTTCTCATCCTCAATAGAAGGGCTAGATGCCAAAATGTTTACACAAACTCAGTAAAACACACACTGCTCCCTCTTGTACGCTCCGCTAACCAAACCGCCGCTATAAAACGCTGTGCCTCCCCTGAACGAAGGACGCGGTAAGCTAGGTAAACCACGGTAATGGACCCTTTCCCCGTTCGGATGAGTTCAGGTTAATAGCGCCGCTTGCGTTCCATCACAATGGCCATTTCAAAAGTTTGTCGTATCATCGATGGGTTAATAGATAAACGCTACAAAGGGCACGTCCACAACGGTGGGATATCCCCGGGCTGCGGTCAAGGCTAGTGCACTTAACAGTAGTGGGTTGCCGGGCCGCCTGCTACTCTTTGAAGTTTGTGAGGAATCGAAAAAGTTAGAGAGCTGAAGCAGATATTCCTTCTTCCTGGCCCGCAGCTGTACTGGCAGTAGAGAGGATTCTTTCTCTTTTAATACACCCTTCATTTTGGTCTCAATCACTTGGAAGCCTGATGGATGTCAAAGTCCCACCTTGTACAGCCTCAATGGTTAAGTGAGCAGAAAACCCTCTTTCAACCTCTCATGTTACCCCGATTTCCAAAATGCTGCACACCACCCACACGTACACACACACACACACACACACACACGTATTCACAGAAGACAGAAAAGCCATTTGCTGTTTTCTAAACCAGCGAATGGGTCTAATATTCCTCCCTATGCCTTTTTTTTCATCACCCCCCGAAAAACATTGTGAGAATGTGAAGATGCCACACAACAGGAATCGCTTGGTGCAACGCTCGAAATGTGCGTGTTTACACTGGTTGTTTGGCTGCTAACACATCAGCGGCACAAGACCCCCTACCTCTGTTCAGCAGCACTTACACAGCATTGTCCTGCCAAATCCCAAGGTCTCCTCTGTGCTGCAACGCAACACAGGCCGGCCCAGATACTGTGCCGTGGGCTCCACTTCTCTGAACGAGCGTGGAAAAGCCGGTGTCCAGAGGGAATGAGGGAACAAGGTGTCTCTTCAGCTTCCTTGGCTGGAGTTCACAGGAGGTTGTGCAGTGAGACAGAGAACGAGAGACCGACGGACCGAGATACAGAGAGAAGACGGAGATACAGAGAGAGGACGGAGATACAGAGAGAAGACGGAGATACAAAGAGAAGACGGAGATACAGAGAGAAGACAGAGATACAAAGTGAAGACAGATACAGAGAGAAGACATAGATACAGAGAGAAGACGGAGATACAGAGAGAAGACAGAGATACAGAGAGATGACAGTGATACAGAGAGGTGACAGAGATACAGAGTGAAGACAGATACAGAGAGAAGACATAGATACAGAGAGAAGACAGAGATACAGATACATACACAGTGAGAGAGCAGAGGCAGCACATGGAGCCAGGCAGAAAGTGCCACCGTCCTGAAGCAGTTCTGGGCCTTCAGAAAAGAGGCACTGGTGTGGCTTCACTCCCCTTTAAATGGTGCCACACCATAGGCACAGAGGTTACTACAACTGCCTTTAAATATAGTCCCGATAGAAGCAGAGGGATGTTGCACCACTACCCTTTAAATTGTGTCACATTAGAGGCAGAGCAGTGGCTCTAATCTGTTGCGACAGAGCCGCTCTAGAGGCAGAGCATTGTGGCTCAACTCTTTAACTGGAGAAAAACTAGAGGCAGAGCGGTGGTTCCAATTCCCTTTAAATGGATTTGCTTGAAATGGTTTGGTGTGTGCCATAAGCTCTCTCAGACGCAGTGTCTCTCTCCATCTCCAACTCTCTCTCCTCCTTTTTCCCCTCTATCTCCACCTCCCTTTTTCCCTCTATCTTGTCGTTTCTCTCTTGGCTGTCCTTGGTCAAACCCAGAAGCAAGTGAAACCCAGGGCCTCTCAACAATCACCTGAACATATAAGGACAAACAGAGCCGGGGGGGGGGGGGCACAATGGTTGTAAGCCCTTTGTTTCGTCTGCAATTAATTAAATCCACATACTCCCTCTCCTTTATTCGCTTTTCTCTCCCTATTCCTTCGTGGATTGAACACCGACGCTTGTGAACGCTGGCCTCTGGAAACCGCGGTAACCCTAGTGGTCACAACAGCAGCCAAGTGAGACCTGGAGGAGTCCTCGGCACCGAGGCCTCAGCGCTGCCATCACACCAGCCTGACCCGGGGAGCCTCGGCACCGAGGCCTCAGCGCTGCCATCACACCAGCCTGACCCGGGGAGCCTCGGCACCGAGGCCTCAGCGCTGCCATCACACCAGCCTGACTCGGGGAGCCTCGGCACCGAGGCCTCAGCGCTGCCATCACACCAGCCTGACCCGGGGAGCCTCGGCACCGAGGCCTCAGCGCTGCCATCACACCAGCCTGACCCGGGGAGCCTCGGCACGCCTCTGAATAGACCACGGAACAGCTGCGAACAGACCGGATTGAGAGCACAGTGGATATAAAGTCAGTGGTACGATTCGCTCTCCCCCTAGCACATGCACACACACACACACTACGGCCACACGGGCACACACACAAACCGGGCCAGAGGGGCGTTTTCATTCACAGCTGAGTCAGCTATGAGATGCAGCTGGCAATAAGTCACAGAATGAAATGAAACCACCTAGAAGTAGCATATTTACACTGTGCAATTTTAGACGTACACGGCTACAGTAAGAATGCAAGTGCAGACTAAGCCTGAAAAGATGTCGGGAATTAAAGAAGAGCGCCAGTACACACACACACACACACACACACACACTCACTCACACATTAACGTGTGCCTGCAGTATCAAGAACCCTCTGTCTCCTCTCCCCTCAGAGGCTCTCTGGACGGCACAGCCATTTCCACCTGACACTGATTTCTTCATCTGACAGTAATTCCAGCCCAGCGCTCCATTCTTCGGCCTTAATGAATAATGGAATAAATGTGCTTAAACTGGGGAGTCAGAGCGACAAGACAGGAGTCAGTTAGTTTTACATAACCACCGCCATCAGCCGTGACATTAATTGCACCCTAATTCCACTGGCGGCGGCAGCCGAGGTTGCTGGGAGAGAGGCGAGGAAAAGGGGGATGAGACGAGAGAAAGAGAGGGAGAGAGGAGGTGCATAAGTGGAGAATGGATAGTAGACTCCCTAGGGGCGGGAGAGAGAGAGGGGGGAGGGAATAGTCTGGCCATTCGGGGCCGACAGGGTGAGTGGCAGTGGACTGTAGGGGGGGGGGGGGGGGGTACATAGTTTGATGGCGGCGACGGGAAAGTGGGCAGAATTAGCGCTGACCTCTCTCCTCGGTGAGTCGCGACCATTAAAAAGAATGGAAGGTCAAGGCCCCCTCTGTCTCCTTTCCTTTCCCTCTAACCCCTCAATTTTAGCATAGTGCCCCATTTTCTGGCATTACCGCGACGGAGTCTTTTGTATAGGAAGACAGGACAGGTGGGTCTTCGTTAAGTGTCTGTCATTACGCCTCAGAGACGTCGCTGCTGCTCTCCTCGGGACAGTTGGTCCTACAGAGCCAGGATGGGGCCTAAATGGCATCCTTTTGAAGAAGTCACTTATTTGCTTCTCGCTAGTTTGAGGATGCGTTATAGGTTGCCAGATGGTTGCTGGCGTGTTAGCAGACTGCGACAGGAAAGAGGCGGAGAGAAACAGAGAATGAGATCAAATTGGTGTTGACGATACATTTGAAGAGGTCCAAAAGACTTGACGACCCTAATGTAAATCCGACAGGACGTCAGTAATGGAATGTTCTAATTTTGGATGGTGTGACGTGGAAGAAGGAGACCAAACTGCAGGTAGGCGAATAGGTTCGAATAGGTTTTATTACCTATGGTGTGCGGTAGGAATGAACACTACCGATAGTTCAAAGTAGCAATACGTGGCTTTATAGATACACCCTGCCACAGAGCACCTCTGTGCCCTACACGAAAACAGATAGACAATAACGAACGCAGAGACAAGACACATGAGGGATTAAATAGGCCGGCAATGAGCCGCAGCTGGTTGGAATCAGGGAGGGATGCGTTCACAGGACATGGGTAACAAGACCAACACGGACGGTGGTGCCTAGAAGGCCGGCGACGTCGAACGCCGGGGTGCCACGCGCACAGGGGAGTGGCCTCCACTAGGCTGTGATGTGACAGATGGGGAGGGCGGTGTGGGGTTGGGGGTTGTGGTGGGTGGTGTGAGGTCACGGTGGGTGGTGTTTGGAGAGTGAGGACTTCGTAGTGACGAGGGTGTTGGGAGGTTCAGTCTTACCAAAAATCCACTGGCCTCAGAATATTGGCCTTTTAGTAATGTGTGCACATTGAAAGCGATGCCTCGGCCCCCTAGACCGCAGTAGGCCACAAGGTACTACTTTTCCAAAACTGACTATGCGGTTGAATCTGTGGAACAACAACTGCCAGATCCCTACACATAAAAAACGTGATTCCATGAAAAGCATAATGCATAAACATTGTTCGATTATTATTATTGCCAGGCAGGTATAAACGTAATCTACTATGTCCTGGTTGGTAATGTGTGATTATCGGTTTACTTGCTGGCTTTACTTTCTTTATATGCCTTCAACCCCTTTCTCGCTCTCGACCCTCTACTCATGGTGAGAAAGTCACTGGGTCTGTTCAGTTTGATCTGCCTATGTTATCAGACACATCGGTCCAAATACCAGGGGATGGCCAGCCTTCCTTCAGCTAGTGGATGTGGAGGCCAGTCAGTCTTCCTGTTTGTCTGTTGCAGATTCAGAGGCCCCCTTAGATGTGACAAGTTAAAGATACAACTGTAGAACCCTCAGTGCCTGTGAACACAGACACACACACACACAAAAACAGTATTAAGTCCTGGGGGCGTTGGAGTAAAGTCATTGCCAAACTGTCTTTCATTCACAGTGAGGTGGATGCCGGATGCACTGGCATAAAAGGCCCTGGTGCAGGGATTTGAATAATTCTGCATCATGAAGACAGTCTCTATAACAAAAGGTAAAGGGGAGAATCGAGACAAACAGTGGTGGAAGCTGGCATTTCACAGGCATCTCCTCCTCACATGGCTACAACAAGGCTTAGCTTGGAAAAGATGGGCGAAAATTCCAGGTGGAGAAAAGGAATGAGAGAAAGAGATAGAGAGAGAGAGGGAGAGGCTGATAAATGAATGGATGGGATTACTCTTCATGACCAAAGGCATTTATCCTCTCCTCCATCCTGCGTGGCGTCTTTAACTTTCTTCTGCCGAAACACACAGGGCTTGTATTTATATCCTTGTGGGGACACAAAATATCCATGTTCCTTAACCCAAACTTTAACACTAACCTATATTACTTACCTCACCTATATTACCTATATCATGTATATTATCTATCTCACCTATATTACCTATCTCACCCATATTACCTATCTCACCTATATTATCTATATCACCTATAGGATATATCTCACCCATATTACCTATCTTACCTATATCATCAATATTACCTATGTCACATATATCAGCTATCTCACCTATATTACCTATCTCACCCATATTATCTATCTCTTACCTATCTCACCTATATTACCTATCTCACCCATATTACCTATCTCACCTAAATTACCTATCTCGTCCTTATTACCTATCTAACCCATATTACTTATCTTACCCATATTACCTATATCACCTATATTACCTATCGTACCTATATTACCTACAACATCTATATTACCTATCTCACCTATATTACCTATCTCACCTAGATGACCTATCTCACCCATATACCCTATCTCACCCTTATTACCTATCTCACCCTTATTACCTATCTCACCCATATTACCTATCTCACCCATATTACCTATCTCACCCTTATTACCTATCTCACCTATATTACCTAACACACTCTCCTTTTCTCAATTTCACCCTCTCTATTTATATCCCATCTCTATCTCTCTCTTCTTTTTCTCACTCTCTCCCTTCCCACCTGTCTGTCAGATTCTCCCCATAACTACTGACGTCTAGAGACGTTGTCTCACTCAGTGTGTATTGGAGTGGAATGAGCTTTGGCTTTGATAGTCTGTTTCTGAAGTTCTGTCCAGCTCCAGAAAAATTATTCCTCAAAAAATCGTGAAACATACTGTATTTAAAGAAAACTCACTTACTGACACTAAAACAACTCAACTATCACCAGCATCAGTGCTAGTTTGACAGAGAGTCATGCTATTTACCAGGTAAACACATTGTCATTCTAAGTCTTCCATGTCAGGGGTCTGTCCAAAGCTCTCCACAAGACGTGTTGCGCCTTATGGCACAGTGTGAATAGAAAATTGTATTTACATATTATGTTAATTTTATTTAAATGATATTGTTTTCATTACTATTGTTGTCATCTAAATAGGCTTTGTATTATATATTTAAATATGACTCTATTATCTTGTGTGAATGCATTTGGGTCAAGCGTGTTTTAACAGCATCGTGCTACAGTAATGTTAGAAAACCTTATGCTACAGTTAGTCACTTTAAATAAACCTGCCCAATTTACATTAAGCTAATGTTATGAGTTTATTCAGGTTATCTATGCAACCAATGTCAAGGGTGTCATCAAGCAAAGGTTTCCAGTTTGACTCAAATCATCTTTCGTAAGTGTTTGCAAAAAGTGTTGCCATACGCATTCAACAGTATAAACTATATTCAAAAGTTATCAGTTGTTTGCATTGAAGCAAATACAATACAATTAACAAAAACCGTAATGTTGAATGTTCAGTAAATAGTCAAAAGAAGGAAAAATACACAAGAGATTTAACAATTTCTCAGCAAACAATGAAATTAAATCATTTATTTTTTTCTTTCAAGAGCAAGAAAACTCCAGACTTCCAGTTGTAATTAGCGTCACTTCAGCTTGGCCAAACGGAGAGAAAACAACAGTCATAAACATCTCTAATCTAAGTGATGGGAACACAGCTGTCCTGCTGATTTGATCTGACCGCCAACAGAACATCTTAACAAACCCAATAAACACATTCATGACACTTACGCAATCTGTAACGACACGATACATGAGTGTATGGAAAATGGAAAGCCTAAATGCTGTTATTTGTTTTATTATCCCCATGTGTGCGTTTGTTTTGCTTAGAAAAATCTCCTTCAGTTTCCTTGAAAGATGCAACATGTTAATCAGTGGTATGAGGAGAGTCTTGTTAACATTTTTTTTGTCTTTGATTTCATAGAGAACAACCTATGAGGGTGTAGGACTTCAAACCAATAATCTCTGAATGTTCTATTTGCATATACAACCTTCTAGTCCCAAACTCAGTAACAGAATACAAAACCAAACACAACAGCAAATCCACCTAAACCTAACTACATATTATACACACAAAGCACACACAGCTTAAACTCCTGCGCAAAAAACCTTTAACTAGAGATATTAATATTGAGGGGTGTTAAATGATTTCAAACACACAAAAAGCTCACTTCCTGGTACTGTTTGAATAGCTCCAGATGATGTAAACGCGAGAAGCTGGGCATTATTGAGAAAAAAAGAACATTGAAATGCGTTTTTTTTTTTCAATCAGGTAATTTTACAAATTCAGCTCCTAGATTTTGAACCACGTACATAACAACTTCCTCCCAAGGCACAGAGCACAGCCGGCGACATCAACAAGGAGTATAATCACGTTGTGGCAATTGAAACATTACCACCTATTACACAGACAATCTCATCAAGAAGACCAGATATGTTAGAGATTACAAAAGCAGAATATTGAGCCTTCCAATGGGTCTAATTAACATGAAGCTATCACAGGGAAACAAAGGATTTAAACTCATTATGAGACTGGGGGGGGGGGACATGTTCAAAACTCTCATCAGCCTTAACCTGATAAAAATGTGTGAATACCTTTTTCCTTTCATTTGGTTTTATTTTATTCTTTAAAAGAAGATGGGTTCATCAGGGGAGTAAATTGACATTGTTCAAATAGGCCAGGTAGAAATGGCTATACTGGGTGGACCACGAACTGTTGAATTAAGATTTGTAGATGAGATGGACAAGATGATAATTGTGGACGTAGGCGGTAGTGTATAAATGTGTGTGTGTGCGAGTGTTTCGGGGGTGGGAGGAATTGTTTTCTTTTACAATGAGCCATGAAGGAGTCTGATGGAGTCTCCTCCTTAAATAACAAAGACAAGATTTGGCTGCTGCCTCAATCCTCCTAATTTATTTATTCAAACATCTTAATATTTGGCAGTGGGCAAAGGATCACACAGTACATGTAAATCGCTTCCTCGCAACTCTTAGGAAACCTCTTAATTAAAAAAAGGTCAGGGATTTGATTCTCTCTCTCTCGCTAGCAAGAAAAATGAATCTATTTTTCTATTTTAAGGCATTTAATATACAACGAACAATTGCCTTTGAAGTTGGCTGGAATGACACTCTAACGTCTCATTACTATCACCTAGGATTTGTCATGACTATAAACAGTTAAATTTGCCATATGGAATAAAAGAAATTCAGGCTTAACAGACTTAAGTTCAAAGTTTGGCATTCCTGATCTCAATAAAAGACTACATTGAACGTTTAAGTCGATTTTCTACATTGGAAAGCAAAAAGATGACCATGTTGTTTTGTCTGGAAGATTTAAGTTTTTATTTGCCACTATTGTCTGATCTTCCTTGCTAGTTGTATTGTAGTAGCACAACAGCAGATTAACAATCCTTTGAACAGATATACTGTTCTGAATAACGTACAGACCTGTCTATTGCACATGAAGTCATTGCTCTTCATTCAGAGACATGACTCAGTCAGGACCGGCTAGGCCCAAAAACGTTCACTCAGAGGGAGGGACACACACACACACGCACAAAAAAACACACGAGGTGAAAGGTCACCACAGCGGTCACCACAGCGGTCACCAAGATGGCACATCAATCGTAAAGCCCGTCCCTTGACGGCAAGCCACGGTAAAGATCCGTGAAAGAGTGTCATCGTCTGACACCTTCATAGCAGGACAAGGAGACGGGCAGGAAGTCATCACAGACTCCTCCAAAACGCGTCTTCCACTCTTCCAAACACTCTCCTCCGGCAGGCGTAAGGCAGGTGG
Source organism: Novumbra hubbsi (assembly GCA_016801125.1). Taxonomy (NCBI): domain Eukaryota; kingdom Metazoa; phylum Chordata; class Actinopteri; order Esociformes; family Umbridae; genus Novumbra; species Novumbra hubbsi. The sequence goes on from JACXGK010003733.1 coordinate 37,795, forward strand.
AAAGTAAAGGTCAATCATGACAAAAATAAATCCAGCCACCTGAAGAGTCGGAATGTTCCACCCCGCTCAGGAACCAGCCATCTGTCCCATAAAGACAACACCATGCCCCCCCCCCACATCAAACCACATGCAAACAGCTTACGAAGTGGCTTGGATTTGGATTCAAGGTATTTATCTTTCTGCATCTAGGTATACTATACTGATAATGTAAATGTCTATATCAACTGGAAATCAATCCATACAATATGTATAGAAAATAAATGATGTTATGTAATGCCTACACCTATAAGCAACCCAAATGTTACAAATATGCCCAATTGTGATTTTCCCCCTAAACCGTATGCCGGAAATAGCCTTTTTCCCAGTGGTTTTACAGTCTTATGTTCACACAAGCTTATTTATGTTAAGTACAGGTTTTACTATCTTATATATACACAAGCTTATTTTACCATGCTGAGTACAGGTTTTACTATCTTATGTACACACAGACCTAGATCTCACACACACACATTGTCACGTTGCCTCCTGGTGGTGGGTCCACCTCCGGGCGCGTGACTCTCCGGCGTTCGACGTCGCCGGCCTTCTAGCGCCATCGTATGTGTTTGTCCTGTTTCCCATGTCCTGTGAAGGCACCCTTCCCTGATTTCCTTCAGCTGTACCCAGTTAGCTGGGTATTTAAACCCCTGTGTGTCTTGTCTCCGTGTGTGTTATTGTCGCTGTTGCGTGTAGCCTACGTGCTCTGTTCGTGCCTGCGCGCACGCCCTTTTTGTTCCAGCCTGTTTGGCTTATTATTCAGGTTCGCCGTTATAAACCGAACCCTGTACATACACCTGCGCCTTGATCCGGTTCTTTACAATCACCAGACGTCACACACATACATCAATGCCCACAAAAAATCTAACTTAGTGTGTCAAATCAAATAAAAGCGTGCACAGTTTAGGACAAATAAAGTCAGACTGAGCCAAATGCTTGGATTTCCTGCTCCTAACAATGCAGTAGTATGACAGACACAGGAAATATTAAAAAAGAAAGGAAACAAATCAGCCCTCTTCAGTCAATGTTCCAAACAGCAGTGTGTGCATCTGCATGGGAAGTGTTTAGAATCAGCATATATTAAGGATGATTTGCCACCCAAAGCAATATGTAAATACACATATTGTGTAGACAGTATAAACCGTATGTGTAACTGTAATAAAGACATTAGATGACCTATAATGAAAATATGGCACATATGTAAATACACAGCGCATACACAATAAACCGTATTTGTAAATACACAGTGTGTAAAATGTATATACAGTATGGTTAATTACAATGTGCGTAGACTGTATAAACCGTATTATTAAATACACAGTGTGTAGACTGAATAAACTGTGTGTTAATACACAGTGTGTCGACTGTATGAACTGTGTGTAAATACAGTGTGTAGACTGTATAAACTGTGTGTTAATACACAATGTGTAGACTGTATAAACTGTGTGTAAATACACAGTATGTAGACAATATAAACTGTGTGTAAAAACACAGTGTGTAGACAGTATAAACTGTGTGTAAATACATAGTGTGTAGACTGTATAAACTGTGTGTAAATACACAGTGTGTCGACTGTATGAACTGTGTGTAAATACAGTGTGTAGACTGTATAAACTGTGTGTTAATACACAATGTGTAGACTGTATAAACTGTGTGTAAATACACAGTATGTAGACAATATAAACTGTGTGTAAAAACACAGTGTGTAGACAGTATAAACTGTGTGTAAATACACAGTGTGTAGACTGTATAAACTGTGTGTAAATACACAGTGTGTAGACTGCATAAACTGTGTGTAAATACACAGTATGTAGACTGTATAAACTGTGTGTAAATACACAGTGTGTAGACTGTATAAAATTTGTGTAAATACACAGTGTGTAGACTGTATAAACTGTGTGTAAATACACAGTGTGTAGACTGTATAAACTGTGTGTATATACACAGTGTGTAGAGTTCACTTTTCTTCCCCTTTCCTTTTAGTGTTTCTCTATCTTCCTCTAGTGTTTTAATCTGACCTGAGTCCAGGTTATGCAGTCAAGCTTTGAGCGCTGTCTCAGTGACACTGAATTCTCTCTCACTTATAGATTAAGCGCGTGTGTGCGCATTTACGTGTGTGCATATGGGAGTGTGTGCGTGTGTGTGTGCGTGTGTGTGCGCGTGTGAGCACAGCTTCTGCTGCCTTGTTCGGCAACTGGTCTTACAACCTGTCTCAAAGATAAGACCACTCTCTTTTTTTTTCATTTCAGGAAACTATCTCCTCCAGAGTCACCCCTCCTCTATGTCTCTCTCTATTCCTCCCGCCTCCTCCTCAGTTCACCACTCAAGACGGGAGAGGCTTTCCGACTTCATCTTGTCAATACAGGATAAGGAGTGGGACTGAAAGTTCATTAATTCCTGCCTAACCTATGCCTCAGTTTGGCTAATGCCTCAGCTCTATTGATGTTTCTGTTCCCAGGGAGAGAGACAACTCCTTTAGCCATGCTCCTCACACCATCGGCACCTTCCCACTGCCCTCCTCACTCCCCCCCTCCACACACACACACACACAGAAAAGAAGCGGGGTCTTTTGTCAGAGCTGTGTCAGGGCAGGGGACATGCACGATGCCACATGGGATGGACTGTTTGGGGAGAACACATCTTGAGACAGGCTAAAGTTGTAGCTCCCTGGATGTTTCTTGCTGGGGCCCTCCCACCACGGCAGACCCTCCCTCCCTCTCCCTCCCTCTCCCTCAGCCTCTCCCTCAGCCTCTCCCTCAGCACGGCCCGGCAGTACGAGAGGATGTATAGGACCTTGACCCCGAAAGGTCACGTTCCGAGGGCTAATTGTAAAGGCTGACATATGCTGCCTCGCTTTTTGATCAGAGGGCAGATAGCAACGGGGGGAGGGGGGACCCCTAGAAACCGGTCCGGATGTGTGAGAACAACGCAGCAACGCAGCAAGACTCCCTCTCCACCCTTTAGCTTGTGTTTTTGTTTTTCACACATAATGCATTGGGAATGAAAGGACGGGAGGACGAAGAGGAGGGAAGTAGAGACCCTCAGTTTTTTCTCAGGGAGTGAAAGGGGGGAGGCGTGTGTGAGAGAGGGGGCGAGTGGTTTGGTTTTTTGATGGTCAACTGCACTCACATGTCAGAAACACGCAAGTGTTTATGTATAACTCCTCATTTCTTCCCGCTGTACGCGTATCGATGGAGAGTACCACATGGTTTAACATTTAGCGTGTCTTCTCAATTCCACCCCAACAAAAGAAAACTACCAAGGAAACAGAAATGTTTGTAATAACACGGAAACTGTTCAGCTTAAAGAATATTTCAATAAGAAATTGCTCCCATATTGGGTGGCAGGAGTGGTCATCAAACATTCCATTACTTGGAAACCTAATAAGATATTTGGGAAAAGTTATGTTACTTTCATATTGTGCACATTGTGTCTGAAAAACAAGCTGATTGTAATGTCGACTACATTCTTGGAATGTTTTGTGAATGCCTCTAGTCTATAAAAACCCTATTGTATGCTGTAAAAATGTATTCACGTGTTGAATAATAACACTGAATGCTTCTGATATCCTTACTTCCTCTTTTCCTCAAACCATTCTCATATCAAACTTTCGTCAAAAAGTAATAAAACTAAAAGTTTGGTGGAAACAATATGTATGAAAATGAGTCTCCGGTTAAAATCCTCTCTATTTTGATAAGTAAGCATCCCGTGTTTCCGAATTGATGAAGGGCTTATCCAGTTCTGTGGCCGATCGGAGGTTGTCTACCATTTTGGATTCCTTAAAGGCATATTTAGCCATGCAGAGCTGTTTAATAGTTTCCCTGTGAGGTTGGCATGGTTACCGGAGGAGAAAAGCAGAGACTTAAATCTCGCAACCGAATCTCCCAGAACCTGGTATAATCTCCGACCAACAATCTGTATTAACACCCAACTTCTGCCTGGCTCAGGCTCCCCGCCTTTCTTCCGTGCCTCCGCCCGCACCACACGCGCCTCCCCCCCTCGCCTCCCCCCCTCGCCGCTCTGCGCTCCGCCTGCTCCTCTCACCGCTCCTCACAAAGGTTCTCATAACGGGATAAAGCTGGTAAAATGGGAGCCTCGCACATCATTTCCCATCAAAGCCCCTCTTATTGCCCCTGACATGTGGCATTTGTCTTTTTAATTCCCCCCCAACCCCCCCTGCCCCCCCTCCCCCCACACAAAAAAAAGAGGGGAAAAAGAAATGAAATGTAACTTTAGCTAGGCCAGTGGCGGCTGGTGGTGAACATGGGCTGGAAGGGGGGATGAACACTGTACTGGGGGTTCTGGGGGGGTTTAGATATGAGGAATAAGTATGGGAATAATAAAGCGCGATGGGGGGCTTACTGCCCCTCGCAAATCCCTGAAATGTGGAGGAATGTATCGGCGGCGGCGCGCTAGCATAAGCCCTTCAGCTCCCGCCGCCGCCTGATTAAAACAGTACAATAAAATGCCTGAACGTGTGCCAGAAAGACCCGGATTGTGTGTCACCGGCGTGTGTGTGTGTGCAGTGCACGTCTTCTGACCAGACTCCATTGGCCGCTGGTCAAAGGTAGTGCACTGTGTGAGAAAAGGGTGCAATTTAGGAAACTCCTGGCTACAGTACCTATTCTAACTCTGGGTTATTTAGTAGCTGGCCCAGCCTAACAGGCTTGGGCCAGCAGTGAGTTACTGTTTTCTCCTCCTTCTATCAATAAAGGATGATGTTTTATTATGGCAGGAGGGACAGACCGCGCTCTGTGTCACTCTACAGTTACTCGTAATGACCTCATATTTACCAGGGCGTAATTGAGAGACTGTTAAGAGAAACTTAAATCCTGAAGACTACACAGACCACATTAAGGGTTGGCACATTTGTTTAAGATAGCATCTTCTTAGGAGAGTAAGAAAACCTGGGAGGACATCGAGATGGGAAGGAGTGAGAAACGAAGAAACCTGGGAGGACGTCGAGA
>JACXGK010003734.1:7667-43012 GCA_016801125.1 Novumbra hubbsi
GACACGGAGACGAGAAACACAAGGGCTTAAGTACTGGCGCAACGAGCAGCACCTGTAAGGAATCAGGGAGGGATGCGTTCACAGGACATGGGGAAAACAGGACACAACACACACGATGGCGACTAAAAGGCCGGCGACGTCGAACGCCGGAAGGCTACGCGAACAGGGGAGGTCCCGTCCGGCGACGGTACCGTGACATATACAAACAAACTTTTCCAAGGGTGTACTTACCTTTTTCACCAGAAGGTATTTAAATATTGGTACTGTATATAAATCCCCAAATTGATTTTCATGAGTATTTTGAAATCAATTGCAGTACTGAACATGCTTTATCATTCAGATTTAAATTCAGTCATTTAAATTGTACTTAAGTCTCCTGAATGGGCCAATCAAGGGAACTGACCTTTAACCTAGGTGCAGTCAGGGATCTGGTCTTCTTGGTTTGACTGACTTTAGGCAATTCCTCCATCCCTTCAGATTTACTACCAGATCCAATGGTCTCAGCAGCACTGGAAAATGACACAAATACAACATGATTACCTGTTTGTTTTGTACGCTTTGTTTGCTTTCCTGAATCCCCAAGTGGACAACTGATCAGATTTGTTTAAGGACATGATATGTTTGACATAGCCTGAACACATTTTGGTTAAATGGACATTTAGAAAATGTGTCATTAGCATTGATATTTTAATGGGTTAAGCATTTACAAATGTATTATTTTAGCAGCAACAACCAGGGGAATGATCACTGGGGTAAGAGGTAGGGAATTATCCAGTTGGAAGCAGTGGAACCTTAGATAGCTATGTTGGGATGAGGGAAAGGTAGGAAATGTGTCCATAACAGAAGGTTAACCACATAGTAAAGACATCTGTGCCACGTCCCATCCTAAAGACGGCACCCTCCGCCAGCCTAGCAAACCTCCAGTTGAATTCAGAATGTGGGCTAAAGAGGCAACTAGCAAAATACTGCAGCGAATATCACCATAGAAGGAGAGTTGCTGGATGGGTAGGTTTCCCCCACAATTGAGCTGTTGTTAATGGGCACATTGGGTTGTATATAAAACATATTTTGTTTTGTCGTTTATTTTCTAGAATCGGGCAATATTACTACGCAGAGATGAGAAACATTGAAAAAACAAGTGTACCCTGGTTTTGTCAAATATTTCAATAAAACGTAATAGCGCCTAAGCTACATTCAATCGTCATAACACTATGCGTTTACGGTTTAGATGAGTTCTGATAGAATCACTTCTAGTGGAATCATATTTTAGTTGCTGTTAGGGAGGATATAGTAATGTGTATTAGCTGCTCAAGTGAACACGGAAAACAGGGCAGATTTAACACTATAATGGTTTCATTTGTGTGTAGCCAGATATTATATAAAGTTCACCACAGAGGGGAGGCCGGTAGGGCGCAGGGCAGTGGTGGCTGGGGTGCCGCCATGCCTCATTTATAAAACAACACCCTGACCTTCCTGATTTATTCCTCAGATGGGATATCTGTCTTTCTGTACATTTGTGTTGGAGGAAACATGTTTCATAATCACTACACCACTTGTGGGGAGACATCCAGAAGAGTGGAAGCTGTTATATCTGCAAAGGGGGGACCAACTCTATATTAATGCCTATGGATTTAGAATGGGATGTCATACAAGCTCCGGTGGACGTTGTGTAGGTGTGTAGGTGTTCATGCCTTTATGTTCAAGTGAAGAATGCAGACTATTTCCAATGCACGGCAGACTTGACAGGCCACACTGCACGTGCTCCTTGACACGTGTGAATGTAAAGGGAATGTGAGACTTTTGCACAGGGTTGACGGCATAGGATCCCAGGGGTATGGGGTATAGTCAGCAACGGAAATGAAATCGGCGAATGTGGACAAGCACTGCAGTTACCAAAGCTGAAATACCCAACTGAAATCTTGTGATTTAGTGGTTCTCAAATGTTTTACACCACCTACCACCTCAGAATATGTTTCATTGAACGTATATCCACTAAATGAGTTACCAGTGGTACGCATACCAACATTTAAGAACAATTGTCGCGAGCAATCAGTGGGAAGCGATTGAATGTCTTGAAAGCAGAGAGCCTTTGTCATTTTTTTCTTGATGGCTTTTTCTCATTTCCGGGAGAAATAGCAACAAGATGAATAGAAAACTTCACCATGACTGCTTCCTTCCCGGACAGATGTAGCCAAGCAGGTAGTTATTGCTCAAAGACGGGGTCGTAGAAAAGTTCAAAGGCAAAAGCTTATTTTGTTTTCAAGAAATGCACGCAACCTTCCATTTAGTGTGATTTATAGCGAAGGGTCAAAGTGGCTAGGGCATACCTGAGATTCTAGTCACCTGGAATAACTGGTGATGAAAGACGTGATCGAATTGTGTGTTCAGATTCTGCTTATGGGACGGTGCACGCCCACACTGTGTCCTACTGACTGAACAAGAAAGCCTAACATCTTCTCACTGTCACTGCTACAGTGAATGACAATGGTCACTTTCACCATAATAACAAAAGTGGGTGCGGCGTGTGTCCAACAACGGGTTCAATATAAACAGACTGCCTTCTTCAATAAGCAGCTGTCACTGCTGTGGAGGTCCCTTGTGCAGGAGTGTCAGAAAAGCCTCTGTTTACAGGTAGCACTTATTTACTTTGCCGGATGAGAAAGGGCGGAGGTAACCGGCAAGTAAATATAGTGACCGAAAAATTTATCTGTTTGCTACAATGTACCGACATTGAACATTTCACGGTGAGTGAAGATTGAAGGATTGTGTTTAACCGGGGGTAGGATAAAACCACTGCTAAAGCCACATGGTCCAACGGAATGTTAGGATTTCAAAAGGCATTGATATATATTCTCCTTAAGGGTTAAGCATTCTTCTCTGAAATACAGCACGATCTTTCAGCTTAGGAGGGATTAAAATGAGACAGGTCCAACAGCACATGCAACCATTACTAAAAAACATATCGCCATCCTTCAAAGCTTCGTCAGTGTTATCTGCGGTGCTCGACTTGACGATCTATCATCAGACGAAACAAAAACATGTTTTCGTGGCTCAGATCGAGGAGTGCCAAGGCATGTGGACGGGATACGTTCTCGTCAAAGATTAAACGTAACTGCAGGAACGACAACAGAAACCCAATCCATTACTTGTGTGGGGGCTAGGCACAAAGGCGCAAAGACCGCGGCAGCGTCTTATCCGAAGCCACATTTGAATGCAGGTCAACTGGGCATAACCAAGCAGCAGATGACAGGCGCCCTCATCACTTCCACAGGCAGATATAGAGAGATCAAGGCCAGACATGGTTAGCGCCTCAGTGGCTCTACACAGGGCACTTTAACAGTGCGCGGTTTGCATAGCAATGGAGCGTGGCGCTCCTAGCGAGCCGAGTCGTCCCATCTGGGCGTGAGGCTCGTCTTGGTGGCTTATTCATGCTCGGATGACAATCCAATAATCAGTCATGCCAAACGCGGACATTAAAACGATCACACGTTTATACGATTGAGCCTAATGTCCCGTACGTACACGACTGAAGTGGATGTGAGTACTAGTAGCAGAGTGAGAGGTACATGCGCAAGCTTGCGGCTACAGCATGAAGCTTTGTGGGAGTTCAACCTGAGCCCAAGGGGTTTATGCATACCTATGCAGCTTTCCTGTTCTAATTAATTATGTGCAGAATGTATGCGAAATACCTGGCCACACCTTTGTAAAGGCAGACCCTATGGAAAAAGTAAGCTTTTTACTCAAATATTTTGCAAGAGATATGTCACTTTTCTATAAGGATTTGCCCTGATTGCGTGTAAACACAGAGTAACAGCATATGTACACAACAATCTATAAACCTTAGGGCAAAGATATATTGTCTAAAAGGGTTTTATTGATGGCTGACGGTCTTTTGACTGATACACTGGTTCGTGATTCCTATAAAAGATATCTTTGAGCGTGTGAGAAGGCCATTGTGCTAGGGTCACTTAGCGGACATGACAGTTGGGGTCACCTGGTTTCCTTTATTGACACAGAAGGAAACGTAACATGCAGAGAAAGGATTTAAAAGTGGTGCTGCTGGTATTTACACAACAATGTGAAGCAAATATTGATTTCACCTCTCGTGTAGTCCTATAAAGAGGAGTGTGCAAAAAATGTCCACTTGGAAAAACCGGTGTGTTATATTAAGGTAACCTATCTAGGCCGTTTGAGGCTATCATGTATTATTAAACCGACAGAGCAAATGGTGCACGCCACTAATGTAAATGTAACATTATGAAGAGGCACGTGTTCTTAGTGATAAGGCAGTTCCAAGCCCAAACTCATTTACATCCGAGAGGAGAATCATAGTACAATCTATTCGTAACATGGCAGACTTCACAATGACAATTAGTCCCTCTAAGATTATCTTTTTTGTAACCATATTTAGAAACAATCGCACATTTATTCACATAATGTTTTTTTCTGCTGAGATACACATAATAAAATCCATTAGCTACAAATCTCCGATAAGGCAACATCATGTTTTTCACTTTGGTGAGTCCCGCCTGATGTAACAAGATGATTCCCTGTCAGTTTAAGTGCCGATGCCCTTGTGGGACCAAGAACATTGAAGGAGACAGTTTTACACAAATGGAGAATGAAGGCATCTGGAGTTACAGGTTCCTTTTCACGCTGCTCAAGCACAAATTGGTTCATTGTTACAGACCTCCAATACCAACACATTAGTAATGCTGTAGCTCACTTTCCAGTAGGAGGACACAAGGAGTGGGATATGTCTTTTATTGTTTGAAGACGCTCTGGATTTTCAAATTTGCAAAAAGGTCAATGCAGTGGCCAGGTTGCCTCTTGTCACATAGCACTTAGTGATATGTTTAGTTTACACTCAAGGATGCTTGGGAAAGCATCAGAATCCTTTTAGACTAACTTGTCTGAAGCTAGTTATTCGGGAGAATATTTACCTGTGTGAAAATGCTGACTTGGTAATGTGATGTTTATTATTCAGTTCTGTTTTCATGTGTTAAACGGAGTTTAAACTTCAAGTACAAAACTCAGGCAACATTCCAGAGTTTTGACTATCAGACCTAAAGATTTCTGATGTTTCACCTCATCTTCTTCTGAGTTCCTAGTCGGTTTAATGGCACCATACTTATCATTGACTTTCATGTGCATGAAGCTTCCCTATCCCCTTTCCCAGAGGTTCTCACTCAAAGCACACTCTGCACATGACTGGGCATTCATAGTGGGTGTGGTAGCGATGCAAAATGTATTTGCATAGCGTATTGTGTACAATTCTTTGTATATAATACAGCGCACTATACCATTGCCATTCGTGGGTCGCAACTTTCAGAGTTGTGCTTCTTCTAAAAGTAGTTCTGTTTTAGATGCAAAACGCCCACTATTAAACTCTGTTTTCTTGCAGTTTAAAGTAGTCTTGTCAGTCATATATATATGTATTTTACTGATGAGGCCTCACGTCAGTAGAAACAATTCCAAATATGCATGCCGCTTTTCTGGTGCTCTGTATGAAACAGAGGCATACTTTACCTGCACAGTGAACACTGAAGTACCCTTAAAGTCAGAGGGGTTACAGTTTGTACACGATAATCTTTATTTTCATTGTTCAATGTACATGGGGTAGTTACTGTGTATATAGCAAGATACCACTCTCTTTTTTGTGTCAGCTGATCATGGATCATTGCCTTTGTGGGAACTCTATTGTATGGTTATTCATTGAAAAACATGTGATTTGTTGGTTTAGGCAGAGCCTAGAATAGAGATTGCTATATTCTAGTTCAAACTCCTAAGAAGGATGGTCTCATTCCCCTCAGGTTTTTTTCAAACTGTCTGTTTGGGACAGAGGTTTGAGGTCAGGTTCTCCTCAATTTACATTCCTGCCACAGGTATGAGCAAAGAACAAGTAAACAATGTCATTTGGGTATGGGTTAACAGAATATTAACTTTCACTGGGCAGTTATTTTTATAGTTGACCAATTCTACCAGACTTTAGGTCTGTGATAATTGAGAATACCCTTAAATAGACCCAGCGAGTGACTACATTATATGAAGACAACACCTGAGAAGATAACTGTCATTTCGCTAAAAACCTCAACAAAAAGTCTTAAAACCTGTGTGACCAATTGCCAATACAAACACTGCTGGACCTCTGTTTGAGTGGTTTACTAGCTTTGCCCTCTGGTACTGGAGATGTTCACTCCAGTTGTTCAGTTGGCACTGTTCAAATAAGCCACAGTGGGCACAAATAAACCATGTATTAGTGGAAAAACAAGGTTATTTGTCTTATCATATGGAGGGTGTCTCCGGAGTGAAACACCTTAATCATTGTGCCAAAAGGGTTAACCTGCTTACGTATCGTAGTGAGAACTGTAACGGTTTTCATGACAACAGTGTAGAGACTACACTAGTCTTGACGTTTTTAAACTAGGTGCAGATCAATGTGGTGATCTAATTTTTTATTACATGCTAAGCCTATGAGCCTATTAACATACAAGTAACATACCTATTTTATAAACATATTCACAAAGCATCCTACATTTAGCAATATCTGATTGTGGATTATTCTGAATATTATATCCGATTGCACATATTTTTTTGAATAAATGCTCCATAACTAAAAGCATATAATGTAATAATCCATTCATTCAAGTCAAATAATGTTTAAAGATATACAGTCTAGTCTATGCATGACAAACTGTTCTGGTTCTGCAGCCTGCTGTGCACTGTTGAACGGTTTAAAGGTACCTTTCTGTTAATTTAAATAGCAATGTATAACAACAATACAAAATGTTATGTTATTTAAAATGTTTAAATTGTCTATTTCAAGAATAATAAGCATGAAATGAAATGCATACAAATGTTATAATTTGTAAGCCCCTTTTGATAAGAGCGTCTGCTAAATGAATAAAATATAAAAAATGTATTATGTAATTAAAAAGTCTGCAACGTTTCGGTCAAAGACCTTCTTCGGGTTGTTCCAATACCGGTGTGCGATGTGTTCATTTTTAATGAATAGTAACCATACCTGACGAACATCTGTGTCTTGTCATCTGTTTCGTGTTTTGCCTTTTTCTTGAATTTGAAGAATTTGAACTTCTTTCCTCCGCTTTTTTCCTCGTGTTTCTTCTCCACAGACTGGTTCAAGTTTGCTTCGCTTTTAGAAAATAAACTTTTGAAGGATTTTTTTGAACTGCTTTTTTCCGCCATTTTATATAAACGTTTATTCCGATATCTGTCAAAAATTATTGTCAGACAACACTTGCTTGCAATACATCTGTCGGTTCTAGTCGATCTGGTGCTTCGCTTGACTAATTTGCTGCTGCTATGCATAGGTGAGTGATAGTAATGGGACGTTCGCAGACCAACGGCTCTTCTTGAACGGCTCTTTATAGGAATCGAGTCGTCGAATGGTTGTTGAAAGGAGCCGTTCATTTTGATTTCCGCAATTAACTCGTACACAGATTACTCGCAGTTAAGGTGCAAACATATTCACTAATAGTTGTATATCCGCACTGAATTATCTAAATACTGGGGAGGGCGCATCTTTGTATTCCACGTCCGTTTTTGTTCAAGAGTAATGTCAGTAAAAACAACACGCAATTTAATAATTTGGAAAAGTACGATTTAAACTGTTTTACACATTCTATCATGCCATCATACTTTACACTGGAGATTTGCACGTCCTTCATTGTTTTGGGATTATTCTTAAAATAGCATCTGGATAGCTGTATTGAGGTGTCAATTCCCAGAACTGCACTACATCAATTAATGGTCACATCTCGGGTCATTTTTCAGAACAGGAGAGCGCCACCTTCCGACCTTCTGGTCTAATTTCTCTCTGTAACGGTCCTCACTCAAAGCAGAAATTTGATTTAAAATAGTACTAAACCACCTACTTGTCACATCTCTCCCGCGGAACAGTTCTTTTTCAGAAGAAAGTGCTGTAGAAAATGACCGAAAGGTCTGACAAACTTCTAAATAATTTTAATAGCTCATGTTGACCAGTAGTGTGTGCCACAAAATGTTTAATCTTTTAAAATTAATAGTAATATTAATAATGAAGATTATTAATATAAAGATTAAAAAATGTTTTAAACAGAATGTTATATATATGTATATATATATATATAAATTACATCATGTATCATCATATTTGTTTTTTGTAATCCAAGGCAACCTTAAAAAAAGGGAATTCTTTTTTTTTTCCAGATTCTGAAATTGCATTAAAATTGAGCATACAGGCGTATTAGAAAAAACAACATTGTCTTTCTTCAAAACACATTCAGCAAATTGGGAAAAAAATTAGTTATTGGCATTTCAATTTTGCTTAATTAAATACTTACACTTAAGATAAGAATACTACAAAGCTACAGTATAATATGATGTACACTTCTGTTTGATCTTTCAATATGATCTGGTCAATATGTTTTGTGCTTGACCCAAAACATATTGCTTCACAAGAAGTAGCATCTGGTTGGCATGGGTGAGGAAGGGTGAAGCAAGCCCATCTGAAATAGGATGATTACACACCTTTTCTTTTAGGAATAACCTAAACAAACAAATAATGACAACAAAGCATGTTTAAACACTTTCTTTATTGCTATATAATTATTTATAACAGTATAGCATTGCAAACACATGACTGATTCCATTGTCAAAGAATATTTAAAGCTATCACCACTGTGTCACAGCCTGGCATCTTTTTATGTTTCTGGCACTTTCCCTCAATATGTTGAGGAACAGAGCCATTTACTGGGATGGCAGCTCACACTTTCCAGTTTAGGCAGACAGACACACCCATATTGTAAACACCTACCGTAGAGGAAAAAATAATTAGATCCCCACCCCTTATTCTGTCCCTCACTGTTCAAATAAAACTACCATTCAAATTATAGACTGATCATTTCTTTGTCAGTGGGCAAATGTACAAAATCAGCAAGGTATCAAATATTTTTTTCATCCACTGTACTAAAATGATATAAATTTGTCAGAGGAGAGCGGCAGGCAGGCAAGAAAATGAGCGGACACAATCTACAGCCCAGGCCAATAGGTTTGAAAATGACAAAAAGTATTGGTTTATACAAAGTTTGCTTCCGCAATGTTGTATATCTTTTTTTCAGATGTTACAATGGTATACCGAAGTATAATTCATAAGTGTCAAATGCTATTATTGACAATTACATTAAGTACATGCAAAGAGTCAATATTTGCAGTGTTGACCCTTCTTCTTTAAGTCCTTTGCAATTCGCCCTGGCATGCTGTCGATTAGTTCTGGTCCACTTCCTGACCGATGGCAGGCCATTATTGCTTAATTAATGTTTGGAGTTTGCCAGAATTTGTGGGTTTTTGTTTGTCCACCCGGCTCTTGAGATTTGACCACAAGTTTTCAATGGAATTAAGGTCTGAAACCTTTACTGGCCATGGACCGAACATTTAGATATTTTGTTCACAGAGCCACTTAGTTATCACTTTTGCCTTATAGCCAAGGTGTTTAATTATGCTGAAAAGGGCATTGTTTGTCACCAAACTGTTCTTGCAGTGTTCTTAGGCAAAAGCCCCCTCACTAAGCTGAGGAGCAAACCCACACATGAATGGTCTCAGGAGGCTTTACTGTTGGCATGACACAGGACTGGTGGTAGCGCTCACCTTTTCTTCTACGGACAAGGGCTTTTCCGGATGCCCCAGACAAATGGAAAGGGGATTCATCAGATAAAATGACTCTACCCCAGTCCTCAGCAGCCCAATCCCTGTACCTTTTGCAAAATATCAGTCTGTCCCTGATGTTTTTCCTGGAGAGAAGTGGCTTCTTTGCTGCCCTTCTTGACACTAGGCCATCCTCCAAAAGTCTTCACCTCACTCTGCATGCAGATGCTGTCATGTCCTGGCTGGGGGCCCCTGGCCATATCTGTGCCTTGGGGCTCACAGTCAGGGCATGACACATAGAAATGCCTCTAGCCTCCTCTATGCCACTGTTGTGGGCTCCTCAATCAGAGACAGCTGTTGCCAGTAGCCTCTGATTGAGGAGGCTACTTATGTTAGGTTTTAGCCACACTCGGTGTGGTTTATTGTTTGTGCACTTTACAGCGGTCATGGTCTTGTCTTGTCTTGTTTATTTTCATTGTTCTGTGGATGCTCTATGTTTTATCTGTAAGTGTTCAAAGTGTCTTTGTTGTTTAGTTATATATACGTTTTTTCTGTTTAATCCAGCACCTTTACTTTTCGTGTTTTGTTTGTATTGTGTAGAATTAAATTCACCTTTTCTTTACAATGTCTGCGATTGGTTCCACTCACACCCGAGACCGTGATAGATGCACTCACACCTGCCTGCTGCCATTCCTGAGCAAGCTCTGCACTGGTGATGCCCCGATCCCACTGCTGAATCAACTTTAAGAGACGGTCCTGGCACTTGCTGGACTTTCTTGGGCGCCCTGAAGCCTTCTTCACAACAATTGAACCTCTCTCCTTGAAGATCTTCATGATCTGATAAATGGTAGATTTAGGTGCAATCTTACTAGCAGCCGTAGCCTGTGAAGCCCTTTTTGTGCAAAGCAATGATGACTGCACTTTTTTAATTGCAGGTAACCATAGTTAATAGAGGAAGAACACCGATTTCAAGCCCCACCCTCCTTTTAAGGCTTCCAGTCTGTTATTTGAACTCAATCAGCATGACAGAGTGATCTCTAGCCTTGTCCTCATCAATGCTCTTACCTGTGTTAACAATAGGATCACTGACATGATGTCAGCTGGTCTTTCTGTGGCAGGGCTAAAATGCAGTGGAAAACGTTCATTTTCATGGGAAAGAGGGACTTTCCAATGAATTGCAATTCATCTGATCACTCTTCATGACTTTATGGAGTGTATGCCAATTGCCATCATGAAAACTGAGGCAGCAGACTTTGTTACTATTCATTCCAATCCATATCTTGTTCTGGCCACCAGGAGTGTTGGCTCGTTTTCGTTTCGTAAGAACAGCTATGCCTAGATGTTTAACTAATATACATCAAAAGATATAGTTATGTATAGTTAAATAAGACGAAAGAGATGTCGTCGCTGATGGAGTATACTTTCGGAAAACCTTTGTGTTTATAGACAAATACACTGGAATAAAAGTCTAACAGAAAACTGCAAATTACAAGCGTTTTCTGAGCGAACAAACATTTTCTACAAGAAAATGCGGAAAGCGTAATTATTTTAGTTGTCGTTATTTACATAAATATTTAATGTTTTGTTCAACTAAATTGAGAGGAACGTAGGATAAATTGACAATGATAAAAGCCAGCAAATTGCAGCAACAGAGAATAGTCTTCGCGTCCACGCGAAGTGGGGTCATATTCTGGGGTCATATTTTCGGCACAACACGGCGATTTACATCCGATTTACACGACTGGAGCAGAACCGAGAGGACCTATGTCCTGGATCCTCTAGTAGCCGTGCCTAGGCAACTGGGGAAGGGTGCGGGACAGGATTAAGGGCACTGGTATTCCTAAAGAATTTTG
Source organism: Novumbra hubbsi (assembly GCA_016801125.1). Classification (NCBI taxonomy): domain Eukaryota; kingdom Metazoa; phylum Chordata; class Actinopteri; order Esociformes; family Umbridae; genus Novumbra; species Novumbra hubbsi. The sequence continues at coordinate 19,163 of JACXGK010003734.1, forward strand.
TTTAGGTCTGCTATAGCAGGACGTTCCCTGGAGACATTGAACGGTAGGGGATTGTGGGGTTGGTTGGACAGCCTCTCCCCTAATAGCATACGCCTTAACTCGGATTTGTTGCTGTGTTTAGTACTGGGGTTGGTTGATTGCAATGTATTTATTAGGTCATGTTGCTGTGTTATTTATTGAACTGTAGAACAGCTGGGGTTTTTATTTGTCAGCGTTTTTGCTGTGTGATAGGACTGTTAAAGTTGCCTTGCTACCCTAGTGGATATATGGGGGAAACTGGTAGTGACCAAGCTTCTCCCACCATACTGTCAATGTTCCACTTAAAGATAATAATTCGGTAAGTGTTCTAAGCAAATCTTTCAGTCTGTCCTCCCCAGGGGTCCTGCCCAGGGGTTGAAGTTAGGTACCCACAAGACGTATGGTAATATATGGTAATATCATACATTTTGTGGTAAAACAAACTGAGCCGAAAGTAGGGTTGTTATTTTTGAAATAATAATCTTGTTTTTCGTTTGAAGCTAAAACAAAGCTTGTACTTGTACCGCTTATGGCTGTTTTAGATTACAGGGATATCGTCTACATGCATGCTTCGTGTCAGTCCTTACATGTTCGGGACAATGTTTACCCTGGTGCTTTAAGGTTTTGGTACTAGATGTAAAGCGTTTACTCATCAGTGTTATAACCAATATAGTAGGCTTGCCCTCATTGTCGACCCTTAGGCACTTTCATTTTTTTTATTTTTTTATATCCTTAGCAATTCTGGGTTTGACACCATCCTACCTTTCTGAACTTATCAGCAATAAAAGTTTTAAAAGCTTTAGATCATATGATCTCTATTTACTGTCAGTTTCCACTGTCCGCAGAAATATGAGCATGAAAGCATTTAGAGTCACTGCTCCTACTGCATGCAATGGTCTTTAATCAGACCTGAAGACAGGAGCTTGTAGCACCGGGTGTTTGTAAAGACACAAATATTGGAGGAGAGTAGTAGTCTAGTAGTGATCTAGTAGTCAGTGCTTTTAAAATGGTGCTTCTTTTTTAATTGTTGCAGTGTTTATTTGGTCATTTATGGGCACTGGAGGGTGTGGTTGCTGTATTTCCTATGTTTGTGTTGTGTGTTTTAAATTCACATCGGTTTGTTGATACCTGTCTTGATATCTGACAAGTCTACAATTTCAATAGACAAGTCACATGTTTTAAAAGACAAAATGAGTGTTTTATTGCAGGCTCTGTAAAAAAAAAAAATAATAATACTGCAAATAATTAGCAGTAAATGTTTCAGTCCCTATTCAGTTCTGCATGCATTATTTGCAGTTTTGTGTGGGACTGAGTATGCGTATGCAAATTGTGCATGCATCCCATTTTATGAATTATTTGCTGGTATGTGGAACCCTGACCTAGAACCCCAAACTCTGGCTCTAGAGACCATCCTTTGATGCTCACTACAGGATCTATGTGCCAGAAAGAATCAGAATCAGCTTTATTGCCAAGTACATTACAAATACAAGGAATTTTCTTTGGTGCTATGGTGCATGACAGAAAAACCCAGTAATTAGTATAAAATGAGAGTTATTTTAGGAATAACAAGTTGAGAAATTACTTGTTGTGTGGTTCATGCGAGCCACGCATCTGTATTTACAGTAATAAACTTTTTTACCCACTAAGTACTCACTAATTATTTCTTAGAACACAATGGGTATTAGTGGGTTACAAGAGGGTCCCGTAATGATCTGGCTATACAGCACCCCCTTGTGACCATAGGGCGTTCTAAGGCAAGCTGCCTATTAAGCTGTGTAACACAATAGACATTGCTGTTGACCTAGCACAGTAATCTAATGTCACCATGAACCAGTTGTCTAATGATATCTAATTAAGTCAACACAGACATCTCATCTACTTAAGAGGTTGTTCCTTCTGACAAGTAAGTGAGCAGTTTTCAGGGAGAACAGTGAACTCCAACCGCTTTCTGTGCTAACGTTATGGTGATGGGGTTAACCTCGTTTAGTATATGGGTGTCAGGGTTGCCTCAGACTCCACCTTTTCCTTAAGCCTCTAAATAGTTCAACCGACCTCAGATAACACAGACTGTGTTAGGCTACATGGTGCTGTAACACCTTCAAAGCCTTGTTGCTTGGCAGACCTCTAAGAGTGAAAAGGTCAAAGTGTGACTATATTTTCGACCTCACATGTACATTCATATTTTTCTTTATGTTTGCAGTTTTTAACAACGTTTTTGAGCAGACTTTGTAGTGTGGGTTTATGACTTATGTATGTGCTCTATGAAGTGGGAGGTTTATGACATATGTATGCACTCTATGAAGTAGGAGGTTTATGGGATATGTATGTGCTCTATGAAGTGGGAGGTTTATGACATAGCACCTTATGAAATGCTTTTGCTTTACCACCCTTTCGGTGCGTAAGTTATGTATGTTTTCAGACAGCTGAACACTCGACAGGGTGGTTTAGGCACATAAACATATTTTCTAAAATGTTGTTGTTCGTCTTTAAGCAACCACAGTCAGCGTTTAAAGTTGTGGCAGTTGACAGCTTACACAGATGAAACAAATAGGCACTAAATGTGTCATTGTCAGGCCAAACACCAATATAATTGTACAACTAAAGATTTCTAGAACTGAACTGAAGCCCACAAGCTGGTAATTCCAGTTGGACGCTAGTAAAATTGACGGGAAGAACCTGGGAAAGTAAGAGGATGAAGGGATAATAGGCTTTTAGGAAATGCCTAGTCGGTTAAATGCATTGGTGCATTAAATCCATTTCCCTTGCACTTCTTCTAAAACACAGCCAATGTTTTGGTAAAAAGTCCCAAAGATGTTGTTAATTATATTCACAATATCTTTTATGTTTAGGAACAGTAGACGGTATGGAGAGCAGATCATTTATCAATGAGAAAATCTGCAGAATCTCTGAAGAATTGCTCTGTAGGATTCCCCTGCTTTGTCACTGTTGTGCGATTTAGAAACGACAACCTGATGCTACTAAGAAACTTGTGTGGCTCGTTTCTGTTCCACGGTACAAAGACAGAATGAGTAGGCCAACAGTATAGTCGCAAGAGGGTGCTAAAACACCGCAAATTGTGAATAGTTTTTTTCTTTGTCACAGAACATAGTATCTAACTCATGTAATGCAGCTTTGATAGATAATGGGGAAAGAATACATTTTGCGCTATAGTATTTATGGAAAATGTGGATTATATGATTCTTCTATTTATTATAGAAAAGCACTATGATACTAACTTGCTTTGAAAAGTAACCAAAAACCGGTTTGTTTTTTGCTGTCATAACAATGACCTTCATGGGTAAAGAGTTTAGTTCTGGCCTGCATGGTCTGGGTATCACTCCTTCAGATCAGTTGAATGAATGTAGCTGTCTCAGTATGAGACATTGCTCTGTGTAGGGGGCCGTTTTTAAGATGAGAGAGGACTTTAGGTGTCCAGACACTCTGTGGTAACTTTAAATTGCCCTGCTCTTACTGCTGGAATTGGACTGGTGACCCCAGCATTCTGGCTAAATGTCAAATTTGCCCAATTACCATCATGGCCACTAATCAACCACGTAGCTATTTTTATGGTCGTTGTTGTAAATCAAAACTTTCTTAGTAAACTTCCTTGTTATCATGACTCACTTTACATGACTACATAAGATTTTAATTTAAAATAGGAGGAGCTATAAAAAAAAAAAAATACAACCTTGAGTAGTTTTTGAGTAGATATCTTCGATGATTCTGCTCACTAGTCTAAAACTACCAGGAGCCCGTTTGTATGGAAGCTTTTGTACTAATTAAAAGGGGTGAATGCTGAAAGTGATTGAAATCAAACCGTGTCATGGAATGAGTAAGCATGCTCTCTTATTTCTGTACATACTGATAAAGCCTTACAGGTAAATGTGTATGTTTCACTCATTCAGTTCGTCAATTCATCTTGCTGCCCTGCTATACAGCTTGGACGGAATTAAGAGACTTCTCCTTTTTCTTTCCTTTCCAAAAATGTTGAAAAGGGAATTTTTTTGTGAGGAACTGAAGGGCTCAATTTAAGAGACCACTCAAAACATTCCTCATAAAATGATTTTGCCAGGAAAGAAAAAGGTGCAGTGTCTTATTCGGTTCCAGAGCTCTATTTTCTCAGAAACTTTCACACACACAAGGATGGTGACAAATGGAACAGGGTTGGCCTCCAAGATGAAACTCACATTCATATACATTCAGTTTGAAACATCTGATATCAAATCAGCAGTTACAAATAAGTATTTTAAGCTGACGAAGAGTTGTCGAAACTGCCAGTCTTTTGCGATAAGAATCTAGCAGTAGCATAGAAAAAAAGACCTGATTTGATGAGTTATTTAAAAGCACGTGGTTAACCACCTATTCCATTTAAATACATCCTGGAAGAAGGCAAGTGTCTTTCCTCAAAAACTACCACTGTGACGCCGCCCTTGATGATGTCATTTCGCGTAGCCCCTGCAGTTTGGCTTTTGGACGTGAGTTTTTCCACATCTCTCACTCTCTCTCTTGTTCTGTTAGTGAAACACACTCAAGTTCCCTAAGCCCTTGTCATCCACCAGTCCCCTGTGTCTCTCTCTGTCACAATATAGAACAAGAATAGATATGAACAGATATGAAATTATGGACATTAAATAGATGCTTTTCTAATATTGTTTAACTGAATCTATATTAAGATAATGAGTAAAAGGTAAACAAAACAAATAAGTGCTGAGCGTAGTGCCTCTAGTCTGGACATATCTGAAGCTTTTTTTAGGGAAGCCATAGTTTTTCACCTTGTTGATTGAAGTAGGAGTTAAAAGAAATCTGAGACCTCGTTCACATTAAAAAGGTTACTTTTTCTCAACTACTTTCCATAAATAGGTAACAAATCAAGCAAGCCTAGAAAGAAGCTACGCTGCAATCTTTTGTCTATGCCTACTGGCTCTAGCTGAGCTGAAATGACTTAGACTTTTTCAATGCTTGTTTCACATTACAACGCAACGTGTCGTTGTGAAGTGCTAGCCATATATTTCACCAGAGGAAAAAATATGTTTTCTGGAGCATATGTTTTTTTTCAACTTATTTTTGTGACTTTGTAGCAAGCCAAGCAAGACTAGAAAGAAGCCAGGCTGCGCTGCAAACTACTTGAGTTTAGCTGCACTTAAATGATGCATAGTTTCAAAAATGCAATGAAGACTTCCAATGCTAGGGCCTTCTCATTACATTTTTATACTTCATCACGTTTTGATGGATGTTAATCATTTCAATAAAGAGCGTCCACAACGAGGTGGAAGCGCAAGGCTCCATAGCAGTCAAAGTCTCTGTTGCAATACGAACACTCAATACTTTTACATTTTTCAAACTCTGTGTCCTTTCAATGCAGTTTATCTGTCAAAGTATCCTGTCCTTAGTCTTTTCTACACTTAGTAGTAAGTATGTAGTAAGTCTGGCAATGCCTATTCCTCAAAAGGCACATCCCTTTTAATCCCTTAATGGGCTGTATAGTACACTCACTTCATGGCACCAGTAGAGACACAGTTCCATGGCACAGTTCCAGATAAATAAATATGGACTATCAATAAAATTGAAATGTACAGGTGATACGAATATTAAGGTACAGTCCGGTAACAAATTACAGGAAAAACTTGAATAAATAGGTGAAACAACGTAACGGATGCAGATGCTTTTTTACAGTTGTCCAGCATGATACAATTAAGCAATTAGCCTTCATATCATGCACTGTGGCATGTGTAACAAAGCTGAGCAGAACCAGTTGACCTCGATTTCTGGATTAAGATGGATATAGGATAGGATCTAACGTGACATTGAAAGGGGGGTCATTTGTTTCACCAAGACTGGTAAGTGTTTCGAGATAGAAACTAACATCTGCATTTAGCGCACATTCAATTACAGGAATAATTGTGCATTTCTGCAATATGTAAAAAGAGACAAAAATTTAACTCCTTGCCAGATGACAACAGAGAGGGATATTACAGTAGGGTTAAAGTTTGTAAACCTCTCATTACAAAGGGTTTTCCTTCACCTGTCTAAAAAAAATTGAGGGAACATTTAAATCACACATTGGGTCTCAAAGAAAGACAATAAATTAGGGATCCAAATCTTTACTGTGTGTAATTCATTGACAACAAAATGATGTAATAACGGTCAATGGAAACCAAAATCACCAATCGATTGAGGGCTGGATTCAAACTCATACCAAAACTAAAAGTAAACAATTAAAATCATGGGTGTGAATTTCATCATGACAACTCATAATGTGAGTCAGTAGTGTGTATGGCCCCCACGTGCCAAGATGCACTCCTAACAATGTCTAGGCATGTTCCTGATGAGATGGTGGATGGTATCTTGGGGGATCTCCTCTCAGACCTGGATCAGGGCATCTGTGAGCTCATGGAAAATCTGGGGCGCTACATAATGACGAATGGCAATACATAATGTCCCAGAGGTTTTCAATTGAATTCAGGTCTCGGAAATGTGAGGGCCAGTCCATCACATGAATGTCTTCATCACCCAGGACCTGCCTAAACATGCCACATGTGGGTATCAGGAGGAACCCAGGGCCCACTGCACAAGGGAAGGCTTTGACGGTGTATCTGAGGATTTCATCCCGGTACCTAACACCAGTCAGGGTACCTTTGGCTAGCACGTGGAGGTCTGTGCGACCCTCCAAGGATATGCCTCCCCAAACCATTACTGACCCACCGTCAAACCAGTCAAGCTGGAGGATGTTGGAAGCAACATTAAGTTCACCACGGCATCTCCAGAGTCTTTCACATGTGTGAACCTGCTCTTATCTGTGTAGAGAATGGGGTGCCAATTGTGGGAGGGAGGGTGTGTCTAGAACTTAACATCACACTGGCCCTCCTACCCCAGATGCCAACTGGTCAGGCACTTAAGAGAGGACTTGGACACAAGGAGAGGGAGAGAGAGTCCTCAGTGCTTTTTTGCTCTAATCTATCCATATCTGGTAAAACTTGTTTGTCTTGTTTTTGTAGTTATTAAATGACATTTTATTGTAGAATTATAATGACAACATAAAAACTGAAACAACACATCATGTACTAACCAAAAAGTGCTAAATAAATCAAAATACATTTATATTTTAGATTCTTCAAATGCCCATTGCCCTTATCACACTTTGCACGCTGTGGGCATTCTTCTAACTAGCTTCCTGAGGTAGTCACTTGGAATACATATACACAAAGATGTTAAACCATGTTAAAAGTGCATTTGTGGAATCTCTATACATTTTAATTGGTTTGAGCCGTTCAGTTGTGTTGTGACAAGATAGGGTTTGAAAGAAGACCATCTATCATTATGTCTGTACTGTAGTAGTCCATATTATGTCAAGAGACATAAGCAAAGAAGAACAACAGTCCATCATTACTTTAGGACATGAAGGTCAGTAAATCTGGAAAAGTTCATTACCACTCATAGAGTTCAAGTAACAGACATCTCAACATCAAATGTTCGTTCAGAGGAGACTGTGAATCAGGCATTTATGGTCAAAATGCTGCAAAGAAACCACTACTCAAGAACCCCAATAAGAACAGTGGAAATGTATTCTTTAGTCTGTTGACATTTTAGATTTTTAGTTCCAACCACTGTGTCTTTGTGAGTGCTTGAATGGATTATCTCCTTATGCATAGTTCCCATGGTGAAGCACGGAGGAGGTGGTGTGATGGTGTAGGGATGCTTCACTGGTGACATTGTGATTTATTTAGAATTCAAGGCACACTCAACCAGCAGGGCTACCAAGGCCTTCTGCAGCAATAGGCCATATAGTTTCCGCTTACAGTGAGACTATATCTCAAAGCTGTTCCTCACTGGAGGGCTCCCTGAGAGTAGGAGTTAACGTTATACCGGTTCAGACGTGTATGAAATTATGCCATGAAATGGATTTTGCCATATCGTGGATATCATAATACACTATATCAATAAATGTATAAAAAAAGGGTTTTGTTTCATGCAATATTTCAGATGGGTGATATAACCTAGTGGGCTACTTTAAATTAATATATTTTACAAAAAACATAACAAAGAAACAAAGAAACAAAGAAATCAATCAAGTCAACAAACAAGCGTGAGCAACTGCAGAGTAACCAAACGTTTATTTAAAGAAAATACTTTCCATAGCAGAAGCAAACATTAAGGATGATAAAATGAAAAATGGCAGGCAACGATGGGAAATTTGGCAGACAACGAACAATTGGTAAAAAAAGGGGGCCTCTGTCATTTGAAACTGGTTTGGCCTGAAGAAACCCGACCTCTACCAACAAACAGTATTGTGTAAGTGGTTTCAGAAAACCCCAGCATCCTTTTTCACCACCTAAAAACCCTGCACGGGCGCAAAGATACCAGAATGCGTGCAACAAAGCCCAGAGCAAGTTCCAAGACATCTACAAGCCATACCCGCGCTCAGCAGTCACTCAAGGAATCATCTGTCCCAGGTGCTTCAATTGACAAGAAATGCAACAAGTGTCATGAGACAAGTGCAATAATGTATCACATGGTGACCATGAACCGATTCAAACCGTGGAGATTATGGCCGGTTTCAGAAAAATGATTGAAACTCTAGACCCAAGATTTTGAGGCGTAAATGCTTAAGCAGAATGTCTGCCAGAACTCTACGGAGATGTAAATGGATAACTTTGCTGTTACTTATAATAAACATAATAATATTAATTAGTTATAATAATGTTATAATAATAATATTTATAAATATATATGCCTACAATTTTGAAATATGAACATATCCTCTTTTGAAAATACGCAGCCTCCTCAATAAATGTACCTGTTTTTGTTGTATAACAGTTGTATGTAACAGTTATATGTAAATATTAAAGTCACTTCTACCACTTGTACTCTACCACTGCCATCTTATGGTCAAGCCGGACCACTGAGCCATACATAAGCCTAACAATTTATCACATTGGCGACAAATGGAAGCTTATTTCCCAGATGACCACACCGAAGAAATAATCGTAGTTGGGAGGGAAGCACTTTTGTCCTGTGGCAATACATAGTGGATGCCCACGACACCTAGCACCAGCCGACACCCTACATGTTCCAGCCAACGGATAAGGTGATAGTGCTCTCCAAAATCATGGTGACCTGGCAATGCCCTTGCACGATTATGGAACACATAGAGCCAGATAATAACCAGGTCAGGCAACCAGGACGATGCCAAACAAAGCAGGTACAGAACAGCAATCTGTTAAAGATGTGGGAGGAAGGCACTTCCTGTTGACATCTGTCTCAATATACACTACTGTTCAAACGTTTAGGGTCACATACAAAATGTCCTTGTTTTTGAAAGAAAAGCACATTTTTGTCCATTAAATTAACATTTAACTTTTTTAAATTTAACAGGAATACAGTCTGCACTTTGTTAATGTTGTAAATTACTATAGTATCTTGAAACTGCAAATTTCTAATTAAATATCTACATAGGCTTACAAAGGCCCATTATCTGCAACCGTCACTCCTGTGTTTCAATTGCACGTTGTGTTTGCTAATCCAAGTATAGCATTTTAGAAGTATGTGATCATTAGGAAACCTTTTTAGGTTATCACAGCTGAAAACTGAGGTGCTGATTAAAGAAGCAATAAAACTGGCCTTTAGACTAGTTGAGTATCTATAGGATCAACAATTGTGGGTTCAATTACAGGTTTAAAATGGCCAGCAACAAAGAACTATCTTATACAACTTGTAAGTCTATTCTTGTTCTGAGAAATTAAGGCTATTCCATGCGAACAATTGGCTAGAAACTGAAAATCTCGTATTCTTCACAGAAAGGCAAAAACTGTTTCTAATCAGAACATTACAACTGTTGCACACCAAGGAAATACATTAGAGTGTTTAGTTTAAGAAACAGTGGGCAGCGGCCAGTTTGACCTGCTGATTATGCTGTTATTGTAATTGGCTTTGTGACTAGTTGAACATCATCAGAGACACAAGGTTGATGTAAATCATTGAAAAGTTTATGGTGAAGTGTGCAGTTATCACCCAGAAAAAGATAACAGGCCAGCTACTGTCCCCATGTACTTTCTCCACCACCTCTAGTTCTCATGAGGTGTTAAGTGGTCGACTAGTGTTGGGTGGATGTTTCTGTATCAAGTGCTGTCAGTACCTGTAGTGTCTGTTGTGCAAATGTAGTTGTAAAGGGCAACACAGGCCATCACCACTTTCTTTGGCACAACTTCAAGGGTTAGTACCAGGATCCAAAAGGTTTCTGAAATAACTTTGGCTCTGGAATGGTAATAGTCTAAATCGAATAAGTAAATAGCATTCCATTGTTGAACAGTAACATGAAAGCTATCATGTGTACTGTTGCCCAATCCTAACATGTGAATCTCTTATGAGGACTTGATTACTATAATTTAATGAAGTAATATAGTGACAATTACACCTTGAACACAAAAGACTAGCACATGACACACTGTGCTGTAGCTAACTGGATAGCTAGCTAACTAGCTTGTTTATAAACACTGCGTTGGCAGTTAAAAGGTCTTAGCCAGCTACAATCACAGACTCATTAAACCCCAAAAAGATCTGCTTTCTCAGAAACTGACCCTGCCTCCATCCTGCCCTAGCAAAATCATATGCGGTTTTCGTCATTGTGAGCTTCCCGAGGGCATAATTTGGATGGCCATGAAGGGGGACTCAGGAGCCTCCCTAGGGTAAGCTTGGGAACCTAATGAACAAACTATGGACTGGCTAACTATCTCCCTTAATCTACGATGACGCTGACCACTGACCACTGCTCCCGTCAGCCAGTGACGCCATCCAAGCAGCTTATTTGGTTTGCCTTTCTTTTTTGTTTCAGGGAGTTTTCAGTTGTCCTTTTTGGGTTGAAAAAATACCTTTAGGCATTGCAAAAACAACCTGTCTCCACGGTTAAGCTGAGGCACACGTGTGTGTTTGAGAACACATGTTTGCCTGAACTGTTGTCTTTTTTGACCTGGGGAGTCCTAGCAGGTCTACTGCGCCCTGCATCTTCATAAGGCCCGTAATCAACCAGGCTGTAAGAGGAGATCCTTGTTTTTGACATTTTGAGGCTATCCCAAAAAAAAAAAAACATCATGTCTTCCTGGCAGGACAGGAGAACGGCGATGAGGACCAGGAAGGTGAGTTGCTGCTGTAACTTATGGCTGATTTTCTTCCAGCTGGTCCTCCCGGAAGGAACAACTAGAGGGCGACTGGCTGAGGCACTGCTGTGGGCAGGTCCTTTTGGTCAATGGACGGCCACGCACGCGGTACTGGTTACCGGCTACCTACTCTAGTGTTCACAGCAGCCTCCTCTATGGCCTGACAAAGGGGCTGTGGATGGGAGTGTCTTGGAACTCGCCCATTCAGGACTAAAGTCAATGTTGCCATGTGTCCTTGGGGATGTCTCTGAAAGCCCAGACAAACTTGACCTGAAGGGATTTCATTGATGCCACCCACTGGCATTTACTGGGGAAAGCTATCAGAGAAAGGTTAGTGTGCAAGCCCTAAACAGAGATAAGCAGGAACAAACAAACGCACGCACATACGCCCTTGTTTTCCAAATAACTAACACAACCAGCATTGTGTATTCTGATGAAAAGCGATTGACCAGTTGCGCTTTTACTTTCTCACTTCCATGCAAATAGGCACATAGCGTCATGGCTGATGGATTTGTTATGATAATTGAAATGATCACAGTAATACATTGCAAGTGATGCGGGCATTGGTTAAATAACTGGGGGTTTTCAGTTCAGCAGTATTCAGTATGTTCATACAGTTACCAAGCACCCGCTGATAACATTGTGGTTAAACTTTATTTAGAGAAAACACTGTAATGGTGCATGAATACCCTTTTGATACTTGTCAGTTGAATATGAGCATATATAAATTGGAAGGCTAAAATGCAATATATTGCATTACCCTGGTCAACAAATATGCCAATTCGTACTCCAATACAGTTGCCATACAAACCCCATATAAAACTGTCTACCAGTAATCACTCAAAGGAAATACCAGTTCCATGTTACATCATGGCATGTTTGTTTTTCTACCTTAACTGACAATGAATTTTTTTACGAAACAGGTTTCGCTTTTCACCTTACAGTCTTGACCTTTTCATACAGTCTTTTCCCTTCTCACTCTCTGTTCTGTGTGTGTTTATTATAAAAGGTCCTATTGGCAAAGCATTGAAGCATGCCTTTGTGGTTGTACCTATTCCCATTTACCGACAGGAACTAGGCTTTAGGCTTATAATAAGCAATAATAACTCAATGGTAAAAAAACACACTTTCTTTATCTGAATGCATTTCAGCTGACTGCTGACTACTTGATGGTAAGATACAAAATGTTGTATAGTCAACCCAAACAAAAAACAATTAACAAGTATTATCGTCTGTATTTCTGGCAAAATGTATATTTTATGTATAACTAATGCATAAGAGAACTGGCTAAAAGGCCATGTGCTGGATCAAATTGGCCAACTAATGGGCATGCTAAATGGCATATTGTCTAGCTAACTGAATCTGTGCTCGACAATTTGACAAACCACGGTCTTTCATTTCGATTTGAGGTGTTTTTGTTCTAGTCTGAGGTGTGCAGTGGGGATTCTCCCTCAAGGAGCATATATTTTAGAGCAAAGGTAATAAGAGGAAACAGAAAAGCTTAGTTAAATGAAAGAGAAGACACCTAGAGAGAGCGATACCGCTTAAGAAAGGAGGTGAAACCAACCCAGAAACAGACCTTACTGTAATAGTCATGGCTAAGACTTTTGTAACTTTGGTGTTTATCATCACATTGTGTTTCACCTTCTTTAGCTGTGGTGACATAGCCAATACCCGTAAACCTCATTTTTCGAAATGTCTTTCTGAAAAAATGTCCTTTAGTAGTCCTTTTTTAATGAAAATTTCAAACTATCTTGTGATTGATATATTTACTGAAATAGTATTGAATTAATCAACCATGTAACATATGCTGAATTTTAAATGAGGACTACAATAGCATTATTTTCAAAAGGAAGTTCTCAGAAGACAATCCACATTCAATGTTAAAATCATTAAATTCATTAAATGGTATTTTAGTAAGTGATGCTCATTCTGTTAAACCTCCTTTTATACTCTCAGTTCCTCTATTTTCTAAGAAACTCAAGAGATGAGTTCTGTCAGAGTGGTTGGCTGGGAATTTCTAGAGTTGATTTATGAGAAAGAGAGGGTTTGTGAGGGGGTGTCTGTCCCCAGCGGCAGGCTTACTGATTTGGAGGCCTGAGACAGATTCCAGTTTGAGGCCCTCCCCCGAATCTCCACCCACGTAAAACAAAACAAATGTAACTGTTGGTGCTGTGACCAGGACAATCTCTGCAATAAGTTACTTGAGCAAATGTCGAAGCATCAGACATATAAAAGCTTGAATGAATTGAAAAAAGTCAACAAAATAATGATAAAACTCTAGTTGTTCCCTGGACCTGCCTGTCCTTGGTAACTCTTGTAAACTGGAGGGGCTATCCATACTGTAGAACTTAACCCGAGAAGTGGCACAAGAAGACAGATGAAATGGTAAGCGAGCAATCAGTTTTTGCCAGGCGACAGGGTCATAGCTGAAACAGCAAGGCTTGTAGGGTGCTCTAGGTCAGAGTACCAACCGTTGGTGGTCTGAGGCCAAACAAACCACAAACCGGCGACTCTGTGTTAATGTTAATGATGTGTCAAAACACAGTGCATCGCACCCTGCTGCGTATGGGACTGCCCACCAGTCAGATTGCCCGTGAAAGCCTGCATTGGCACATGAGTGTTGGAACTGGACCGTGGTTCAATGGAACCACGGTCCATGGTCCAAGCGCATGGTTTTGCGGGACACACTTAATCTTAAAATCAATGTACTCTAACAAACAGCCCAGGATTCCTTGTAATTCCTTGGTTCCTCGCTCAGTTCTGAGGAACCCCGTGAAGGTGATCTATGTCTGACCCTGCCAGCCCTTCTTAAATGTATACTACTATTATTTTTGTAGCCCATTAATTGTCCACATTACATAAAGTCATGCATTTCAAATCAATGATCAGTATAAACAGTGCCATTCATTTTCAAATCCGATTGGATTTGTATTTATTGAGTGAGAAAATTGAAAACCTAAAACACATTACATTGTCAGAAATAATATGTTTAATGTGCTACATTTATTATAAAAGGATAATCAAAATAGTCTCTGACATATAAAGTATTCACATATCATAATCCTGGCCCAAAAGTAAACTACATAGACCAAAATTAAACTGTACAAAAACTACAAAGGGGTATTGAAAAAAAAAAAAGACAGTGCTACCATTGTGGTTTTTCTGTAACAGAATAATCAGAGCACATGGATCTAGTTCCGGCTTTTTCCAGTGCTAGCTAAAGAAAACATTTACAAAAGGAAAACATTGTATAATTTCTATAGGTGAGCCTCTCGCACTCATATGAGGTATTTTGTCTACAGTAGGTAAAATAACTTGAGCCTAAAGGCATTCACCTGAGCATATAATCAGTCATAAGAACTAACAAGAGAGGCAAGTGCAGAACAGACAACATTTGGCGCTAGTACACATATGGTTAACTTTCTCAATTGTGAGAAGTTCACATGTATCAAGTCTACGAAATGTTATCTTTGTAGGAGAAATCACATAAAGCTTTAGTGACAGTTGTTAGAAAAGGGAAAGAGTAGTTAACAGTACCATCTCAGGTTATATTTAAACAGGAAAACAATGCAGAGAATATAAAAAACAAGAGTTTATGTTTTACAAATTCAAATAACTTGACGTAACTGTTTTTCTTTTCATTGCTGGCTTCTGTGCAGATGTATGTAGGCTACCTCCAAAATATAGCTATATGACTCACAGGAAGTCCTGAGAAACGATTTTTATATTCAGAGTACTGCTTTTGGTTTGCTTTCTTCTCCTTTTCTATTACATAGATTCACCAAAATCATTTTCCGAAGTAATGCTACATAATTTAAATTAAACACATTCATTCTCAAAACCTTTGATTCTTGTTTTTTTTTTGGCAAATGCATATACAAACACAGTTTTAAGATCCCTGACCTTATTTTTTTGCAAACATAAATTAGTACATACATAAAGAAAACGTTCTGAGTGAAGCTACTGGCTGTCTGTGAAATGGGATCATTCTAAATAAAATGCCTCACTTCTTAGAAAGGTCCTAGAACAAGTCATTTAAACATACACTTTCATACACAAACACACAAATACAAAATATAGTACAGTAACTACTGTCTCTAATAGACAAGTTTTTGCAAGCAATAGTTCCTGACGAATTTCCTGAAGAATTCCAAGGAATAGGCCACCTTGGAAGTGTCAATACTCGAAGAACATTACGCTAACAACGAAATCACTCAAAACTGAACAAACAGAGCTGATACACTCAGTAAAAACGGTCTACTCTCACACATCCGTGAGCTACTCCTAGGAACCTCAGCAAAAACATTTGTAAGTACTTCACAGATGAATGGACCAACACCCTTAGAGTGGAAGTGCAATCACTGTACACACTGGCCATGTCTTTGGAATGGTCTTTGTTTTGGTGCAGCTCACTCATTGGTTTTTCATAGTCTTTCTTCCCCATGAGGAGACAGAAGTTTTTTTTTTGGCAACGACTTCCCTCTGTAATTCTCTGTCTCTTCACCATCAAATGGCCTCCTTGCGGGAGCAGACACTTTCAATGTCTTTGCCCCCCTACCCAAGTTCTCTACAAGACTCCTCCCTCTTCGCCCTACTGACCTTCGGTTTTAACCGTCGGCCGGTTGTAGAGGTGTACTACGCTAGCTCTCTGTTGGTAGGTGGATGACGAACTGTGAGATGACGTGCTGGGAGGGGCTGGGGCGTTGATGGCCGCCGTGAGGGCCTTGAGAAGTAGGGTGGCTTCACTCTGGTCCTCTTTGCCCTCCTGCCCTTCCAAGCTCCGGGCCACCCAGTGCTCCACCGCAGCCTCCACCTGGGACGACCCCGCCCCTTCGGGAAGTGAGTCGGCCTCCGGGCTGGTGTCGAAGCGCTCGACCAGCTCGAGAATATGGGCGTGGACGTGAGGGTTTGCCTGGGCCGGCGCGGAGGCGGGACAGCAGCTGCGCTGGTGGATGCGCAGCGAGAAGCGGTGGAGGTAGGCACTGGCACACAGTGGGCAGCGGTAGGGGCGATCGCGGGCGCTGTGCAGCCGTCGATGCAGCTTCAGGTGGATGTACTGGGTGAACTTAGTGCTGCACAGCTTGCACTGGTAAGGCTTCTCTCCAGAGTGGAGCCGCTGGTGGGTCTTGAGGTTGCTGGTGCTGCTGAAGCGCTTGTGGCACACCTACAGCACAAATAGGAAGGATGGGAGAGGTCAGGATGATGTCGTCACGGTGAAATCATCAGAACAACTGGCAGAGATTGTTATTGCAAAAGCCATTATGTTTTTCATCCAAGGTGTGAGTATTCTAGCAGGCCCTGCGTGATAGCAGGGCTTGGCCAGTCCTTTTCAGCTAAAGATCAAATTCCTTGGGCCTTACATCCATGTATGGCTGATGTCATGCTGACACCCACATATTTACAATCCGTTGAGAAGTGTACTTTGTACCAAGGGACTTTCTATAACACTGTGCCAGGGCAGGGTGAAACGTATGACAACACGCAATAATAACAAGGGTGTGTGCGTGGAACGGGGAGTGGAGTGTGCGGGAAAGGGAGCGAAGGTTCAACAGATGACATACCGTGCACTCGTGTGGTTTTTCTCCAGTGTGGACCAGGTGGTGCTTCTGCAGATGGGCTAGCTGGGTGAAGCTCTTCTCACAGAGGTGACACCGGAAGGGCCTCTCTCCACTGTGTACTCTCAGATGCACCTGAAAGGCGAAGATCTAGGTTAGACGGAAATCCCTACACGAACAGACTGCCTGCCAAAGGACTCCAACGGACGACCGGTACCGGATGGAAATCTCACCTTGAGATTGGACAGCTGTCCGAAAGTCTTCAAGCAGACGTTGCATTCGTACTTGATTTTGCCATTCTGTTTTTTCAGGGGGTAGGGCAGGGATCTGTACCCTGGGGATGCAGCTGGTGAAGGGCCATGCTTTGGTGTGGCCAGGCTGAGATTCATTGCTTCCTCACAGCCTGACAGGGACTGCAGGGGTGTCTCCTGATCCAGCTTTGGCAGAGGCGAGAGCTCTGGGGTTGCTGGGGCTCCGCTTGGAGGTGACATATTTGGGATCCGCTCTTTCAGCCCTCCATGAGTAGTCCCTGGGTAGGGCTGAGACACCGGAAGATGACCAGGCTGGTAGGTCAAAGTGGGGTATGGAAGTCCATCGCTTCCCAGGTAGCTACCGCAAAGCAGGGGGCTTCTGGACGGGAGGATCCCAGGGAAGGGTGGACAGTACTGGGGGAGGAGGTGGGAGTAGTGGGAGCTGCTGTATGGAGGAAGAAGCTGGTAGGGAGTTTGATGAGGTCTGGAAGGGGGGTAGATGGGGTAGGAGGACACTAGGCCCTCCATATGTCCGTAAAGTCCGTGGAGGTGGAGGGGTAGGTGTCGTTGTGGGGAGGGGACATCGGCGTGGCATTCATGGAAGCCGTAAGGTCGTGGCCTGAGCTCGCTCTCTCTGTGTTGGGTCTGAGGAGAGGGGATGGGCCCCTGTTGGTGTCCTGTCACCTCCTCTTTCTCCATCTTTTGGCTAAAGTCCATGATTTGGTCATCTGGTGTGTCTGGCGGAGTGTCTCTCTCCAGCACCTCCACGTCGATTTTCTCCTCTCCATCATCCTCCCTCTCCTCCTTCATGTCTTCCTTTTTTTCCGGGAGCCAGGTATGAGGTAGGTGCTGTTTGGCAAAATGGCTCCCTTGGAAATTTCTGCTTACGTGTTCTATGGGTGAAGAACAGAAGGTCAAACAATTGTAGAACTCAAGGCAATACGTTTGGTATGAGTATTTATGGAAGACACTGTAAAAAACAATCGTCAAGCTATCCAATCTACAGCTACAACTTTGCACAGGCCTAGTGACTTTTCACTTTTCACATGGTTATAGGATGGTTTTGATTGTCAAATGACAAAGCGCACAATCTTAAGGGGACTGTGACTGTAGTAACACACCACACTCTCACTCACATCCTCCCCGGCACTCCCGCTTATCGTAAACGATTATGATGACGGTTTCAGTTTTACATGACATGGCAAATGATGGCAGTTTCTGTCGATGATAGAAATGTTTTCATTTTTTAGTGCGTGGGGGTGTTTGGTGCGGGGGAGTATGTGGGTTCAGGACATGTTATGAAGGAGTGATAGTAACACAAAGCGGTTTCATTTTTGGGATGTTTCTGCGGTAAGTTGACTTACAGCACACACACAGTTTACAGCACACACATATTTCCTCAAAACCGCAGGCTACCGCTATTTACTCTTACTTTAAGGCCAACTATTTTCGTTGGAAACCTGGTAGTACAACAAAGCAATTGCCAATGTGCTAGGAACACAATTGGCAAAGTGCAAGTAAAATAAGTTGTTCACTGGCTTGTAGTGAAAGAGAACCGGTTCCTGATTGACGTGAATAATTGTGTACCTTAATGACGCATTACACATTCTTTTTTTTCACAGTGGTTTGACTTTTCCTTTCAGGTCATTTGTATTTTATTTATTATATTTTTTATGAGGCTTACCCTGGTAAAATACCGGTTGTAAGACAATTGCTGTTGAAATTCAATTAAATTGCTGTTGAAAGTGAAACCATTGTAGCTATGCATTGTGCATCTGGCTCAGTGAAAAGCAAGCCAAAGTCTGTCCATTTCCATAACGCCTATTTGGGTGCAATGTATCAAGCCCATACTTTTATGTTGATACAAGGAGCAAAAAGTGAAAGGAATGTTTCAAATGGCTGAATGACTGCAATGTAATTATAGTTGAAAAGGGGTATGTCTCCTTCCACTCTTTCTGCTAATCAAACAATTACAAGTCATGTAATAAATGGACAACTTGCCATACTTGATTTTAAGATGATTATGACTCATGGACTTGTCTGGACCAGGCATTGTTGAGAAGACCTTTCAATACGTGTAAAAAGGGTGAGTGTATTTGTGTGGGCGATCTGTCTCCAACTTTAAGGCAGGTAAAGCTGTGTATTGTGTTCTGTCATTACATCTTGTGTTTCACTGACCCAACCATGCGTCAGTATCTATTCCATAACAATGCCACCCTTTACAGAAAATGAACAAGAAAGGAAACTTCTGTTATGTTTAGTTGTGCAGTCTACCATCTGATAAGTTCTGACTCTAAGATCTAAGAAGAACACTAATGTCTCCTGTTCGCATTGTAGATAACAGTAGATAATGCTATGTAATTGGACCAAATGCCTCACGTTTGTGTCACCTTATCAAGCAGATTCACACATTTAAATAATAGTATCTGATCTACTGCTTCTGTAGCTGGGTCGTTTCATGACAACACTGTATTCTGTGTCCAAATTTATAATAATATAAGGCATACAGTGAATTGGAATTTTTATGAGAAATTAGGTTTGTTGAGGTGGAAACAAGCCCCTTCACTTTTTTTTTTTTAAAGGCATACTAATTGTTTGTTTTTTTGTTATTCATTTAAATATGTCCCTCATTTTGAAGTCAACCCTGTTACATGAACGGGAATTGATCTCATGCTTCTACATCCCTGAACTATTCATATAAAAAAACGTAGTCTTCCTTTTTTATTATTTATTATTTTGCAGGTGGAGCATAACATAATCTCGAGAGCCAGGCTATTAATGATGAGGATGAGCAATTACAATTACAATTGCGTCAGCATTGGAATCACACTGACCCTGTTGCACACAAGCCACTATTCCCTCTACATCTTAAAATGTAATTGTTAACTCTGTTTCTCTATTATGCGGCAATCATGGACTCAATATTGTATCAAACACAAGATGGAAACATCCATATGCTTCATGACAATGTTAAAAGATGTAATAAGCAAACAAAAGCTAGAAATATAGAAGATCATTACAGAGAAGAATAGAGGGTAGGAGGGAACAGGTGAGGGGAGTGTGTGGGTCCTTCAGGCCTAAAACGTGATTGGAATAAGCCAAGGCAATTGAATGCTATCATAGGTCAATTTCAGTGGAGTACAATGTTGGGATGCCTGAACATATTTATAATAATTACTAAAATGTATGTGAACACTGCAAACTGAGGACAACGTAGATAAGAAACATTTTCTTTTCTGATCAAACTGACACAATTACATAATGTCTCTTATTTTCTTTGCGGAATTTTTGGATACTTTAATGTCTGGTGATTTCTGAGAGCCCTGCTTGATAAAGTTTGTTTCGGGGCTTCAACGATAAAGGAGTGAGGAGAGATGTAATGAGTTGAGTACAGGATTGGAAAGGAGGGCAAAATAATCAAAATATACTCACTTTGTTTAAGCTCGTTCCCCAGCTGGCCACATAACCTTTGGGCGAACTCATGACTGTACCACACCAGCATCTCCTGCTTGGGCTCCACTGGCCGGATTGTATAGAAGTAAATGTCACTACCGTTCTGACACGCGACCAGGTTCTGTTCGGACAAGGAGCGCGCAGGGTTGACATAGCGCATCCAGTTGCTGCGCTGCTGGTCATAGCCGTCAATGAAGTGGTGTAGCTGCCCACCGTTATAGATCTGGGTGAACAAACAAGGACGAATGCTTAAAAAAGAATAACACAAATATTCGAAAACGCATAGTGGAAAATCTGAGTTAGTACCAATCTCTGTAATGAACTGTATATTCAATCGTGACTTAAATATTTTAGCGACCGAGCAGACAGCAATTTACACTGATTATCTGTCACAGTATATATATATATATATAAAGCAGAATTTACCTCGGCCATGTACAGTATGGTTTGGTATACCCTCTAGCAATAAGATGGTTATTGTTCCACTTGTTGTGTCCTGTGTGTGTTTCCGAGATATTGTCACTGGTCTAGAGTAAAATCAGCGCTGTCACTGCTTTTTATCAGCTGCTTCACACCGCCAGGGGGCGGGGCCACGTTGAAAACACACACGCACTCCCTATCTCTCTCCGGGGGTTTCTCTCAACATGCCCGAGCCTGAATGGCAGCTTCCCACCAGGCCGTGCAACACTGCCTCATGCCAGTAATATTCAATCACTTATCGGGTTGTCAGTCTCTCCACAACATAAAAGGTGCTGTAATTGTCTTACTCGAAATGTAAGAGGAAACGGAGAAGCTACGTGGCTGCCACAAACAGTCTATTTAAGGGTGGCACGTGCTCACGGACACACACATGCGCACACACCACCCACACCCACAGAAAAGTGCGTTAAGATAACTTCTAAAGACGAATCAGACTTTCACTATCGCCGTAGTAGGACGAGGTGCTTCTGGCTTACAGGAAATACCGGAAGGAACAACCGTAAAAGACACCAAGAAAACTTCAACATTTCACAAGTCCCTACTGGGACTGATAGAGAGGAGTGTGTGAGAGTAAGAAGGATGTGTGGGTGAGAGAGGGACACACTAAACAATGACTTCCTATATATGACTATTGTATGGGTTAGTTGCCTGTGAGTAAAGACTTCATAACTTCCTAAAAAAAAAAGAAATGTTCAAAACCCCTGATTACCTCTGGGCTTTTGCAATGCCTTTTCTTTTAATTTTATATGGGAAGTCGCTGGCCTGATGTGAAACTGTTTAACATCTTTTGCTTCTATTTCTAAGAATAATGGTTTAAAAATTGAGGTCAAATCTCTTTCCCCATCTCTGTCAAGAAACAGATGTTTGACAACTCCCCCCACCCCTAGCAAACCACACAGTATCATTTTATGTTCTAGTTTCTTATTTTTTGTGGGTTTTTTGTGCATGTGACAATTAAACCTAAAACTTAAACAGGTCTTTTGCCAACTCACCCTCCAGAAGTATTTCCTGTTAGCCTGTTTGGGAACATTGTCTTTGGTGTAGATGTCACCTTGCAGGGGACCAAAGCGAGTTCCATGGGGAATGTACTCTTTGCTGAACACTCCTGTCACCTTAAAAACACAGACAGCACAATGTTACTGCTACAGGAATCATGTCGCACACTCAGGTTTCAGGACCACACAAGCAGATCTGAAACCCACACTGCAAAGCAATACATTTAGTTAAACTGTGCTAGTCCATCTACAGGCAGGTGACAAATTAAAGGAAATCTCAACAAGAGTCTCAGTAAGGTTTTGGGCCCTCACCAGCCACCAGAACAGACTCAATTCACATTGGCATTGATTCTACAAGTCTCAGGAACTCTACTGGAGGGATGGAAACCCATTCTTCAAAAAGTTATTCCCTCATTTGGTGTTTCAATGTTGTGGAGGGAGGGAACACGTAGATCCTTGTGCCATCTTGACTCAAAATGGAGGTCAGTTGGGCTCACTCAGCATTTGTATACATGCCACAGAGCATGTGTTATCTGCTTAATTGTATCATGCATAACACCTGCATAAAAACATTTGCATTTGTCTGGTATTCTTTTCCGAGAACCAAAGTGACCCGCTTTCTTCCTCAAGCCTAATGACTTAAACCAATGAAGGTAATTACTTTTTCTCTGGCCTGCTCCGCTGACCTGCTGATTGCCCTGAAATAGTTGCCGCTCGGCCCACTTTTTGTGTTCATTGATGCGTCAGACAGATTGCTATCTTATCAACACAAAATTGATAACTGCACCTCAGTATTTTCTTCAGTGGTCGATCAACTTCCGTTTCGGATACTACGCGGCAAAGCAACGGACATGTTGGAGATGTCCATACGCCTCCGACACCCTGCAATATCAGCAACTTAGTGAGTGGGAATTAAAAGTGTTTTCCGCCGCAACGCGTTTGGCTTGATGGGTCCTGTTCGCACAGGGCATTACAATGACTGAGAACAGCAGTCACCTGAGGCAAACTGCTGTCCTCACTAGGGAGGGGGAGTAGAGCAGTGACAAGTTGCCATTGCTGGTCTGTAGTTCCTGGAATCTTGTATTTAATATCCACTCGCTGAGTTAGTCAGACCAAAGTTTCAAACTAATGCCTTTGGCCGTAAAGCAGAAACATTTCGAAAGTTAACTCGGGATCTGGGATAGGGAGGGAGGCATATCACTAATGTATATTTCTTCTAATCTGAGCCTTCTGGGATGACCATAGCAGCCACTGTTCAACAGAGATTCTCCCGGCAGTGTTGAACATTTAAACGAACGCACAAGCGTTCCCCAAACCAAGCTTGGGGACAGCCTCGCTTTGCAGGGAGCATCTGTGGGACGCACACATAGCGTGGGGGTCTTAAAGGGCTTTGTCCTCTGACCCCCCCCCCGCCCCTTTTGAAACAGAAGAGACTTGACAGCCAGTCGCTCCTAAATGAATGTACGAACGGAATACGGGTTCAATTGAAAACGTGAAAAGTACACTGGCGATGCTCTTCCGCTAAACTGCCGAGGTTCTTTCCAGAAGTTGGATGACAAACGAGGACAAGCGACGAGACGCTGCGAAGGGGAGAGCGGGCCAAATTGGATGTGGGAGGGGATCGAGAGGAGCTGTCGCAGTGCGGCCTGAGTTGAGATGAGAGCGAGTGTGACAGAGACATTGTGCAGCACCAGCGTGGCGTGACTAACGAACTAGCTGCGACCGGGCCACCGCTTAACGACCGCCGCTCGGCCAGGGTCATCGGAAACACTGAGGAGGAGGGAGGCGAGGGATGGCGGGTGTATCGCTCGCATCTTGACTGGATACGAGCCCCCCGCCCCTTTCCAACTGTCCCTATGTGTCCCTTCCCAATATGTCCTCTCACACCCTGCAGAGGCGTCCCGTAAGGATGCCTGTTCTACACCCCCCCCCCCCCCCCCCCCCC
>JACXGK010003735.1:5169-43007 GCA_016801125.1 Novumbra hubbsi
CACCTCCCGCACCGTTACTCTGAACACACCTCCCGCACCGTTACTCGGAACCCACCTCCTGCACCGTTACTCGAATTCCACTAGTCTGCTAATTCTATTCAGAGCCCAGTCCAGAATGCTCCCGTGTTCTACAGGAAGCTTATGGGACCCTGGGGAAGCTATGGAGATTGCTTATGTGTGTAGGCTGATTCCCCGGGCGCATTCAGAATGCAGTGATAATAACAGCAGATTTGCAGATACTTAGTGGGAATCGCTTTAAGAAGCTCAGTCTGACGCTATAGGCAACACAGTATTTTGGTGCTCTCCAGAGTGCTGTCCCAATGGATTATTACGAATTATACAGAGAATATAATATGAATATTGACGTAAGAAAGAGCCTTCCAAAAGTAGTACAAGTGCAACTTCAAAGGGTTCAAAAACAAATACGTAGCTTCATACTGTAAAGTAGTTGAACCGAAAACGGAATATCTTAACGCTTTATTACATCACCAATTACGTGCGGGGGAGGCAATTGCATCTGCAAGGGAGGGATGTGTTACATTCACAAGGCCTCATTCATGGTCGAATGGTCGAAGGGCTCAAATCTGATTATAGAACATGACGAAAACTGAAAAATTAACGTCAAGTTTATGTTGGTGCTACTGCGGCTGGTTTTTATACTCTGGATGAATAATTATGCTGCTGTGCAAGTCTGTATGTTAGCGGGACTGTGAGGAAAGTGGGGTCAGACTTGGTCCCAGATTGGGTCATGGGTAGCAAATCACATAATAATGCTTGAGAACAACATGGCTTCAATCAATTTAAATGTCCTGTAGGCATAGCCCTTTCC
Organism: Novumbra hubbsi; assembly: GCA_016801125.1. NCBI lineage: Eukaryota > Metazoa > Chordata > Actinopteri > Esociformes > Umbridae > Novumbra > Novumbra hubbsi. The sequence continues at coordinate 5,999 of JACXGK010003735.1, forward strand.
AATGCGGTTCAATTGAATTTATTTAACTCAAGTTAAACACTCCCAAAAGGCAGGCCCTACCAATCGTATTGTAATACAGTACATCCACAGTTGAACCACAGCCAATATTGATTAACATCAAGTAGAATTTTATTCCCACCGAGGGAAGAACTTAATTATTGCTATCTGGTTTTGAATTAAGCACATCCAATGCAATCCAGAACAAAGTAAGCCCAAAGAGAATGATGGGCATTGATAGGTTGCCCTGTTGCCCAGCCAGTTATGTGTGTGTGTTTGTGTAATTGGGGATTCAAGATCACATGCTGGTCCATCTGAAACTTGAGTCTAAATTTCAAATGGACTAAACAGACACTCTCATCCAGACAAATTTCATCCGAGTGCTGTTGGGCTTTGCACCTTCCATTTGAAGTCTTAGGGATGTATTGTTGTATGGTAGTGTAACTTGTTTACCAAATGTAGATCTTAACAAATCAACATACAGCAAGGTTTGGCATCATAGAGCGCCTTTTCTGATGTTTGATCTGACAAATGAACACGTCTATTACATCCACTCCTGTCTGAACAAGCCACTTACTTACCAGATTGGCCTTCAACATTGTTTTATCATAACAAACTGGTTTTAATAAAACAAGAACTGCCACGACTCAGCTGCTGTGTTTGCTCACACACCAGCCCAACTGCAAATTTCCAATATGGCCATTGGTGTTTGGTGCACAAAACACCTTGGGTAATGTGTGGGAGAGGATTGGTTGATGGACTAAGATGGCTTTCTTATTGGCTAAAAGAGGGCAGGGTTGGTCCAGGTGTTCAACCATACCTTCCATGAATTTGGCCTGAAGTGTCTGGAAGCAAGATTATATCCAATGCAACTCACAGTGCAGGCATTATGAAAACTAGATGGGAGCACCTGAAAGTAGTAATACGTATATTTTACTCAGTAAAGTAGCTATCAGCAATGTTTCTGCTAGAAGGAAGCTATAACAAAAACATAGCAAGCAAAAAAGGTAGGGTTTCTGAGGTTTTGACTAGAGAATGGCACTCTATTTCCTTTTAAGTAGAGTACTTATAAAGCAGGGCTTGTAGTGCACTATATTCTTAGTAGGGTGCCATTTGAAACACAACTATAACTTTATCTTACACCAGGTGGCTAGCTATTGGTTTTGGCTGAAAAGGACACTGCTCCTTAGTGTATACTAGAGGGGGGTGACATGAACCTCTAGGGTTGATACATATCTTAATAACGTGTATTCTCTTAGGCTGTGATTCCCTGAAGCACACTAGCGCGTTTATTTTGTCTATATCTGTGATTTAGCAATGGGAATCGTACACTGACAGACAGCAAGGTTGACGTGATCTGAAAAACGTCCATTCCTTTTACAGATAAGAAATGTCAGATGGGTAAAACTCTTCCTGGATGGAAATAAACATTAAGCCAATACACAAAGAGTAGCATGCACACAGACCATGTGCGTTCACCCTGTTCCAATTTGTTTCACGTTCTTAAAGTATCACAGTGGCCAAAAGATGACTCGACTTAAGCAAAAAAACACAGCCACATGATTTATACTGTAAATCAGCTTTGTGCTAGAGTTGGAAGACAGTGAAGAGACAACAGTGCCTTCTCTAGTGATTCATAGTCCGAGTCTCAGGCTATATCTGTCAGTTGATTCTTTATTCCCATAGTACTGAGTGGCCAAATCCCATCGGCTAATTTGTGTGTCTAATGATGCTATCAGTGCTTGATCGATCATCTACTCAGGGACTGTTTAAGGAAGCAATCGGTCACATAATTTAACAGAGCAGTCATGAAACTGCAGTGAAACAGTACCACTTGTTCAGGCCTGTATTGTGGTACAGAACCAAAGAATATCTCTTATAAAGACCGTAGATATAATGACTGTGGACCAATCAAAAGTAGCATTGGTCTAGATCAGATCTGTTAAAAAATGATTGGAACCACATTAATGTGGTGGGGGTTGGATTGGGGGGTTACTTGGATGAAAACCAACAGTACAGAGCTTGGACCAAGGAGCAGGATAGCAGTCGGAACAACAGGGTAGCACAAAGATAAACTCAGAACAATCACCAAGATAAAACAGTCATAACGCTCGAACATGAGGCAGGGACACTGGGAATGCTTTGAGGAAAAAGGTAGCGTCATTCTGTCCTACATAAGCTATCATTGACTTCAAAACAACAGTCAGCAAATGCCCAAAATAGTCTGCGTGTGGACATCATGCCAGAAAACCTCCTTTATACTGAAGTGGTTAGCTGAATGAATCAGGCCAACTATGGGTGTCGAAAGGCAGGAATGGGGTGTTCACAGACAAATTTGATCTTTTGCGACCATAGAGGAGCCTATCACAGAAGGCGCTTCTTCTGGCCAGAGTAGCCTATTATGTAACCACAATCAATGTGGATTTCCCATCCTAATCCCTATTGGTCTGAGCACATAAAACTGCGTTGGCCTACATCTCTGTTCAGGATACTCCTGTTTTAGAATACCTGCTTTGCCATCTCATTTACCTTGTCTCTTTCCCACATGAACAAAGTCAACCCATAACTGAGAATATTTTTGTAAACTGGCTTTCATCCATTTAATATGCATGCTGAATTGTATTCCTGTTTTTATAATATATCGAATTTCTCCCATTAAATATTAGTGCTTTTCTCCGAGATTTTAGAACCATTCTTGTAATTAGAATAATTACCTTCAGAATATAACTGATAAATATAATTTATCCCTATTTTCTTGTGTTTGTGTCTTACCTACGCATGGGTAGGTGGTAGCCTGTTGATTGTAGAATAAATATACATCCTTATACTACAAAATGAATACCAAAAAATAACAGTAACACAATTCTTAACATTCTTTACTTCAAAGCCAAACAGCGATCGTTAATGCAGGTGCTGCACTTTTGGAGATGCACGAGAACTCAGTGACAGATGTTGCTGAAGCTCTTCACATTCAGAGGGACATGCTAAAGTAGCTCTGGATATGGCGGAACACTGTTCAAATGCAATGCCGATGAATAGTGGGGTGGAGTGGGGTGGGGGGATGGTGATGGTGGAGCGCACACAAGCAAACGCACGCAAGGCCAAACACACACAGGTCCCTAAGGGTTCGTTCCTTCGGCATGTTTTGCTCTTCAAAGCGGTTTCAGAGACTGAGCGTGTACACTTCGGAGAGCATCTTTGGAGAGCGGGAGATTACTGTAATGAGGCAGATGGCTGCAGCACACGGCAACATGGAGTGGTTACTAACGCCTCTCCCCCTGCTCCATCCAGCTCACATCTCAGATCTTTAACTCGGGTGTTGGACGACCGTCATGGCCCGTGCGGAACTCCCCGTTGGTTGCCCAGGTCCCGTCGTGGAGATGAGGAGGAGAGGAAGGATGAGAGCGGCTGTCCATTAATGCACGACAGCGTGTCGAGGTGGGAGTTGCGAACCGGACGTTGTCCTTGGTCTCAAGGTGAACAGAGAAAGTGTGTCCGAAGAGTAGTGAAATAAGTGAGAGGGTAAACATTTAGTAAAGGGGTGAGAGTGTAAACATTTAGTAATCAGGTGAGAGGGTAAACATTTAGTCCCCTGTCGATGCCGAGGGAAGTAAGACTCGCCCCTTGAATTTGGTAGTTTTTTGTTTATTTCACCATAAACAATTTGCTTTGGATTTTGTTGATTTAGTTCCTGTTAGTTGCAAATGCTTTAGCTTGGCTGACGTGACCCACTTGACTACACAGCAAGTAGCTGATTAGACTAGAGACTGTGTAAATGTCAGCATTTGCTAAAAATATACTTGATCTGATATGCACAATAATTGTATGCTATGTGCCGCACACCTCACACTTCCTTTGCCAAACTGGAAATCTAGGCACATGAAAAAACCGTTGGGCTTCACACCACCCCAATTAAATCATAATAAACACCTAATTGACAATTTCTGCCTTTGAAATCTACTTTAACCTTTCATCTTTGTCGTTTCCATGAAAAGTTAGATTAGAATGAATGCTAAACAACTATTGGACAACAGCGTGCAATCAACATTTTATGACTTTAACTGTTCTGGCAAAAAAGGGAAGGAAGAATTGGCTCTAAGATGGTCGGCAAACAATTCATTGGTACACTGACAAACAAACCATCCTGGTGCGAAAATCACTGACAGTTATATAATACCATTTTGCTGTATAGTACTTTTATTGGACATCTATTTTGGTCGCTAGAATTTTTTATTTGTTTAATTGAAAACAGGACATGAATAGCAGGGGCAGCTTTTTGTTTGCTTTATGACTTGTGGTTAGAACTTATGACTTTTGCAGGCTCTAAACTCTTGGCTTATAGAACGTGTATTGAACCACAATCATCTCCTTGTTGTCTTGGCCATACAATGCCATAAGGTATAAATAACAGCTTATTTAGCAAACACAATTACCACAATACATAGCTTGTTTTCCCCAGTGATTTCCCCAACACACTGCCACTGTCACTGTCTATCGTAACCAACCTGCAGTAGAAAAGCCACATCTTCAGGCTTGATCTGCAGAACAAAGACCAACACTGATCTAGTAAAGTCCAGATAATTGTATGTTAGCATAGAATGTAGTAAAGCAAGTAGGAGAACAACACTAAGTGTCCATCATTCAGAATGTATCAACCAAAGATAGACTTTAGATAAACGTTTTTGTTACATATTTTCATATTTTACATTTTCTGCACTATTCTGAGCTTCGTTGGACATCCTTTTAGCGGTAAAAGCACAGTGCGTGTACTCCCAAGAGATGCGTTGGTGCTAAAAATGCATTCAAACGCCGTTGAAGGAAAATCGGCCTGGCTCATCGTCTGACTGCGTTTTGTTCACTGCTGTTGTTTCCATTCTGTTTGTTTGATTAGTCGGTTTGCTCTTTAACATTTCAGGGACACCTGCCAGAGGTTCTACAACCCTCTGATTATGAGGCAATGTGCGCTAGCTCCGAACATGGCGTAATGGATCAGCTTCTAGAAAACCATCTGGACAATACCTATTCACAGCTGATTCTTAAATCTTGGTCTGCAAATAAAAGAATGGAATATGAATGGATTGACTCGACATTGAATATCTCTCTGCTACATGAGAATTAGACAAGAATGCCTTTAGATGTTGTGAGACAACAGAGACAATGTGGGACTGAAACTGGCCGCAACCCAATTTCTAGACAAAACAGTTGGTTAGATCTTCACAGGCCACAACTACAGTACTGTGCATAAGTCTAAGGCATCAGAACATCTAACAAATACATGTATTTGGGTATTGTTTATTACTAAATAAATTAAAACATATTTAAATATTTATTACATATGTATCATTTTTTGTTTAAGAAATTAAGACTTACTACCAAAAGAAATAGCTGTAGTTTGACTTTCAGATGCCAAACACTTTTGAACAGTACTGTTTGGCACAACATTTTTACGTTAAGCCGTTCCATATAAGAAACCACTTGGTTTCTGATAAGTTCTCTTTGTTAGTTGGTTTAAACCCAATTAGCTTCTCCCAATGCCTTCATCATCACTCCCGTATTTTGTTTTGCTTCAGCTAACAATAATATTTAAACAAACTTAAGATCTTAAGAAAAGAAGGTTCTCTTTATGTAAAGCATTTTCTGTGATATGAAGTATAAGATATTTTACTTCAGATATATTTTTTTGGGGTATATTCTCTATTTCCTATCTATGCCCTCTTTATTTATTTTAAATATAGATAAAATGTATTGGCAAATATTGAAAGACAGTCTAAAGAACAAATATATGTGTATAACTAAGTTTTACAAAAATGTTGGATCGAACCATCTATTTCTAAGGTGACAAAATTACATTAAAACCAGTATCAAGTCTATTACTTTTCCACAATGTCATATTGCAGCCACTGTTTGAGTACAAGTCTCCCCGATTAACCAAATCCATGTCTGATGTGCTCTTCTAAAAGGTGACATATTGAAAAAAGTGATGATCCTATCCAGCCCGTTCAGTTTGTGAGATCTCTGCTTCTATCTCTGGTATTCAGTCCCCCTGAGTACTGATCCTGTCCCTGGGACTGAGTGTATCTACCACAGCAGTCTGTCAGAATCTCTCCCATTCAGAGCTAGAGAGCCATGGCAGCTAAGCTGGCCCTACGCACTCTCTCAGAGAGTTACAAATTTTTACTGCCTCACCGTTGTGGCTTTGTTCTATTTTAATACAACCACAGCAAAGCGTTCCATTTCTCAACTTGACAAGCTCCCTTTTTAATCTTTCATCAGGCTTTTTTGTGCCATCTGTAATTGTCCAAGTGTCCAATATCTTATTAGGTTCTTTGCTGCCTTTCAAGTGATAGTGTTCTCTGCTTTTCCACTTTCTGAGCTTTTCGACTATCTATAGCTGGCAGATTTGTGAAGAGGAAGACAGAAGAATAGCAGTGTCGAGATGAATACTAAAATAGCTAATACATGACACAGTGTTTCAAGAGAGCTTCGATGTCCAAATGGACGTTGTATTACGCTGATTTAATTTAAGCTTGAAAGTTGTCAAGCCCTGTGAGTTGACATGTCTCTCTTCCCAATGAAAGTCCCCTATTAAAGGGTGCCCTTCCAATGTAGTCCAACTATTTTTTCTTCAATGTAGAATTCAAATATTGGTATGAGTATTTTATTGACGTACTGGTATAAGTATTATATTTTTTCTGTCCTTGCCGTAGTGAAAATAAGCTACCCGTTAATTATTTCAACACCCAAGTTGTAGAACAACAAATGTGTGGTTTGATGGTCAATCTTCTTTGAGTGACTGGATTACACTCATGAAATGGAGCTCTTCACTTTTCTTTAAGAACCATGCATGTAGGAAGGCAAACCAAATATCATGCTACTTTAGATAATAAGGCTTTGGGAAGCCTCACCCTAACTATTCCAAGGATTTTACAGCTGCCAAGATTCGATTAAAGAAGCCCATACACACAGAACTTATGCCTTTGTTTCTCAGTACAGAACTAAATTGCAACAAAAAAGTGCATATTTAAGAAGTTGCAGTCTCCTGAAATATCTACAGGTTTACAGTATTTATAACATGGCCTGTGGTGGTAGCAGATGTGTTTTGCTGTTGTTAAGAAAAGGTTTCTTTCCTGAATGTTGTACATTTTGGGACATTAAAAAATATGTAAATATACCATGAAGAAGTTGTGTTTGTTCAAATGTCCTTTGACGTATTTTACAACATGTTTGAATTGTTGAAATGCCATCCCTGAATGCTACCCTTCACACGTGTTACATAGACAAGCACAGAAACGCTGCTGGGAAATCACAATTGTACCCATACCCTTTCAGGGAAAGACTTCAAATGTTTTTTCCCAGCTGTTCCTCTACTGCACTTCTGTAGTTCTGACACCCCGAGGGCACACAGCTAAAAACCAAGGTATGAGAGATGTATAAGAGAGAACATTACGGTGATAAATGAATTCAGTATTTGAATGGAACTACATGACATTACATACATTACAAAGACACCATAACAAAAGCGTGTTTTCTCCTCAAAAACAACTGAAGGCTGTAAGCCGGGTCTTTGAAAGAGCAATTGCCGCATGTCATGTGGTGATGCACCAAAATGTGGGCTCTCTTTTGACATATCTACCCAGATGATGTCACACAATGATGCTGCCAGGGATTGGGAGAAACTCCAGGAACTGAAATTCCACTAAGCGCTAAGAGCCTAAGCCCTCTTTTGTTAAAAAGAGCTTGTGTCAATCTCATTCCAGGTGTCGTTTCCATTTTCTGTTGTATTTTTCAGTTTTCATGTTCCCAATTGGGTTTTGAGAAGCTTATGCACAATGGTGCAGTCATACATACTGCACAGATTGGGCACACTAATGTCAGCCTAATCTCAAGGATTTGGATCTGGTCGCTGGACTCAAAGATATGCCTAAACTTTACTTTGTGCATAGTGTAATAAAAAAAGCCTCTGATCCAACGATTTACAGTATATATGTTAGCATGAATCCATAAGGCCTGTGGCTTTCACACTAGAGGCCTATGCAGGTTGACACTGTACTGTAGTAAATGTCACACCTTTTCTCTGCAAAGTAGCTTTTACTGCCCTCCGGGTTTTGTAAATGAGTATTTACCCACATGCTACTGCTTCAGAGTTTTGCTGAAAGCTCAATTATATTATTGATCTTAGTTCTATTCACTTCTGCTTTTAGGTGCAAACTCAACTGAACGTGTCTATGCTAATTTATGGACAGTTGTGAATAGTGAAAAATTCTCTCTCTATTCATCAGTTAATATCTCCAGTCGGACATTAACTACCACAGCTCTGAGTCAAGCTCACCAGACCGACCGCAAGTGGCTGTATGGGTATCACATTAAACTTTGAGTTACTTTCAGATCTGAGGTGTTTCATGCTGCTGCTTCTGGTAAACATATACCACTGCAGCATGGATATCAATTTCCTTGCGATAGTTCCATTATCGGCTAGCCTAATACTGTTTTTCATTGTTTTGGTTTAGTTTATTTGAGGATGTGAATACAACATTTATCAACTTTTTTGACAGTTAATCGGATTATTCTTCTATTGCAGAAGTGATTTAGTGAGTGTTGTTTGTGCAACAGAAAATAAGTAGAGAGAAATTGGCAGTCGTATTTAGCATTTTTACTCATTTAAAGTTATCACCAGCCATATGTTCATTCGAGTACCAGAGGTCACTGGGGGTTTACTACAATTCCAGCATCCATTAAATGATTTCAAGCCGGTCACTGTAGAGGATAATATGAGTCTTGCTGTGTTTTTTTACTTAAGAAGTACTCTTTGAAAATCTTTTGCAAAATTTTGTCATTAATGAAACAGAATTCAGATGCCCAATTCAATGGTCCTGAGTAAAATGTACACAATGTCTCTCTTTAATCTCTAGGGATTCCATGCTAATTGTTAAAAAAAATTCCCGCATACCCACATAATTTAAATTGTTACATTAAAGAAGAATAGCCCAAATGCATGAATGCACAAAGAAATTTGAATAATTTAACATGCAAATTATTTTCCCTTATTCAAGAACACAACAAGAGATGTTAAACTTTGTCAATTTAGGGATTTTGAACCTGTAATCTTTTAGTTGAAACTGAGCTAAATGACAGGCTAGGGTATATTATTTGGGTACTCAAAAGTGAACTGCCATTGCAATCTGAGCCTGTATCCGTGATGTCTTCCATTCCAAACCCATACACTGCAGCCAAACACCTAACCAGTAGAGCATCGTGCTTCAAGAGAAGCACGCCCCAGAGCCCTGACCACATCATTAATACCCTTTCACACAAACAAACATATTCAAACAAATTCTCTTGTGACTGCTCATTCACACACTGCCACACACACACATTTATGTCATCATTGCTCTCCACAAAAAGGGCTTCACAGGCAAAGATATTGCTGCTAGTAAGATTGCATCTAAATCTACCATTTATCGTTTATGATCATCAAGAACTTCAAGGAGAGAGGTGCAATTCTGGCTTCAGGGTGCCCAAGAAAGTCCAGCAAGCGCCAGGACGTCTCCTGAAGTTGTTTCAGCCGTAGGATCACCAGTGCAGAGCTTGCTCAGGAGTGGGCTCAGCCAAGGGAGTGGGCTCAGCCAAGGGAGTGGGCTCAGCCAAGGGAGTGGGCTCAGCCAAGGGAGTGGGCTCAGCCAAGGGAGTGGGCTCAGCCAAGGGAGTGGGCTCAGCCAAGGGAGTGGGCTCACTCACAAACGTGTCTAAGAACATAGCCATGAATAAGGAATGGTACCAAAACCAATCCTCTGAGAGCCACTTTTCCCAACCATCCAACAGTATGGTGGGGAACAATGCCTTAATGTAATTGTCAATAACAGCCTTTGACACGTATAAAATGCTTGTAATTATACAGCAGCAGCAAACTTTAAGTAAACCAATACTTGTGTCAGTCTCAAAACTTTTGGCCATGGCTGTAGGCAGTTCCAACCTCTGGGATGTCCAAGTAATGCCACAGACTGTCCTGGAGCTCACTGACACCCTGATCCAGTCTGGGAGAAAATCCCCCCATCAGGAGCATGCCCAGATGTTGCTGGGAGTGCATGCAGACACGTGGGGGCCATAGGCACTACTAGTCACATTATGAGTTTCCGTTAAAGAAAATGTATGCAGATTGGAATTTATATTAAATATATTCCGTTCATCGAGACCCGATGTGTTATTTAAGTGTTCCATAAAAGACAGTGTATACACTGTATGTACACGTATACACGCTCGCCCTCGAATATCTCTGCAGTAGCCCAATTAGAAAATGACGCATAACTTCCAAATCAGAGTAGCCAAGTAAGTCCCGTATCATGCGCAAAGGTCTGATAAACGAGACAGAAAATATTCCACACACAGTACATTAATCTAGCTGAAATCCTATACTGTACTACAAAGTCACATTAATCATTCAATCACCTCATGTATTGAAGGCTCTCACAGACCATGCAGTGAGTGGTACACCCTTTATCCTGAGTTAAATCTTTTACATTAATGCTCCTACGATCTGCATCAATAAAGTGGTCATGATCTGTGTAAAAAGTTGGCGGAAACGCTATTTTGACCATTTTTATCAGTGCCATTACGTCCAATAATTGTGCCTACTTCGAGTCCCACAAACAGCATATTACTCGCCAAAGTTAGATTAGGTTATAGTTTAACAAAAATGAAACACTTTCCCTTTTTGTTTAGTTGCCAACCTTCTTAGTGATGCTGTCCCAAGTGAAACATTCAATCAAGCTCACAAACTCGCAAAAAACACGAATTCGTGTTTGCAACATTTTTGTCCGTATGAAACAACCAATAACTTTATTAATGCTATTTACCTTGTCTACGGATGAGTGACGACGAACAGTCTGGGCTACTCCGGCACTTTGATTCATGTTTCAGCAAGTTGGACAGCTCAGTGGTGGCAAAATGGGAAAAAAATGAAATCACCATGCGACTTTATGATTCCGCGATCTCTTTGTATGGAGGAAGCAATGTTGTGTTGGTGATGGATAGAAAGCAATTGGCAGACAGGGGACCCGTTGCAGTTAACTAGTCCGTTTTTCTCGCGTTGCGCTTTCTGAAGTATGACATGCATGGTTTCTCAACCAATGATGCATATACGCTTTTAAACTCTGTCTACAGCTGTGGTATTTTCAATTCATTCAAGAGAGAAAGTGTAATATTTTGCTCAGTAATTCAGTCAGTCGTTGAAATTACCAATTATTCTCAAGAATTATGTGTTATTTACCGAAGCAATGCCTTAATGTCAGATGCGTTTGCTAAGGTGTTTTACAATTATGTTGTGCATAAGTCTTAACCAAAGTAATGTTATTGTTAAATAACAGACTAATGTAACTCTCAGTATGGCCCCATTTGCGTAAATAACTACTTTGGTCTTAATGGGTTCCAGTGGAAGAGAGTTGGCTTGCCAGCTGGAGCTTAAATTTACAGTAAGAGAGTGCTGCTGAATGCTCTGTTAACCCCAATGTCCTATGGCAAAACTCATTAGATTTGATACACCTCCACTGCACCTTTTTTGGCTACTGGAACCACCTAGAACCCAAAAAGTCTTATTAAAATGTCTCTTTCACAGGAACAGCAAAATAATCATTTTGAGCAACTTTTTGGTTTTTAGTGGACTTAAATGGAGGTAAACATGTTTGTTAAGTATGGTATGGGAACTCTGCTCCAGCCGTGTTGCACCAATCCAATGGAGTAAACTAGGGCACTTTTCTGTAGAGAGTATTTACCCAGCCATTGACCACCTGATTTCCCCCATGGGATTTTATTGAATCCCCCTCTGAGCTTCTCCCAAGCTGGTCCCCAAATAAACATCATGCTCCAGGACCCAAAGGGATTACATGACCCAGATTCTTATCCAGGAACTGGGATGTGGGCACTGGACATCTACGTTGCAAGGCCTCCTGGTGGCTTGATCTGTCTGTCTGAATCAGCCACCCTAAATGAAGGAGCAAATATTTTTTATTGACATAGGAAAAACTAATTTTAATACAAAAAAATGTACCGTGTTTGTTAATCGGTCATGGCATTTTTTCTCCTCTTCCCTGGGGATTAGTGAAGCCAGATCTGGAAAGTACACCGTTAGGTCACTATTGCCAAACTGTTCTCTGACATCGTGTTACTATTTTGAAGATTATGATGGACATTTGTCTGGTTATTGGGCTGGCTATCTTCAGAGGCCTGTTTTTCAAAAGATACTTATTTATCCAGATTATTTTTGGATAGGAGTGAATTTTTTTTAATGAATGGAACCGGTTTCACCATTCTAATCACACATTCTCTTTGATTTATTTAGTCCTATCCACTGGGCCAAATCTGGATAATTTTTGAAGAAAACTAGGTCCTGGTACAGATTGATTCTATCACTCAATATTAGCAATATCTAAACCAACTTTGTTTTGACATCTAAAGTACGTAGTGTGAAAGTTTGTCCTCCTTTCGGTTCCTGTATTATTATAAAGAAACAAGCTAACCCATCACAGATGAAGTTTAAAACTTTTATACACATGTTTTTTTTTTATACACATGTATCTTTCTTTGTTGTCTCGTGAACAGGATGCACATGACCAAAGCTTATAACCTTTTCATATTGAGAAAAAAAAAACTATATAGGAAAGGTATTCCAATTAGATCTCCAACAGAGGTGTGTGGCTTAATTAAGGTGTAAATCAATTAATCAAAATAGACCCAGGGAATGAATTTCCAACACACGGTATGCTCACTATTCTCACAGAGACAAGTGCCCCATCAATATTAATGCAACCTGCAGGCTCTCCCAAGCCTGAGACAGCTGGAATTGCCTTCACCCAGGGATTGTGCGCAGTGACATTTGAGGATGATTAGAGTGCGTCCTCGCAAGGAACCTTCATTGGTTGAAAAGGAAATGGACAGCTAAATGCTCTTCAATGCAACTGTTCTATTTCAACGTAGGTAACATAATACACAATACAAGGCTTTTCAAACTGCTTTTCTAACATTAAGTTGCAATGGATAGCAAACGTCTTATGGGCTTGTGACCAAATTGGTAATTGTTTTGTTTTAATGCCTTTTAAGTCATTTATGAATGTCTCTGCCATTATTTGCTGCAATAGCGAAGAACGTCGCAAAATCTTATTCACCTTTTTGTGTCTGTTCATTATCTTCAGTATTTGTTACTCCTTCCTGTATTCATGACCTGCACCCTTGGAAGACCAACCCATGTAATAATAACTTCAGAAAGTATGAACATGTTTTTGTTGCAGCAAATCTACACATTAATCAAAATGACAAAGAGACATGTTTGTGACAAACTGAAATTTAATACAGACAGAAGTATTCAGCCCTTTTTTTGAGACTTAGACTTTGGGAATGTAATGAAGAAATGGCAAAACCATTAAAAGTTCCCAGGAGCAGAGTGGGCTCCATTGTTGTGTAATAAAAGCATTATTGGACCTTTGAGACTGGTTCTAGAGCTGGCTGTCTGGCCCAACTAAGTATCTAGGCAAGAAGGGCCTTAGTCAGGGATGTGACCCAGAGTTTCTTATTAGAAATGGGAAAATCTGTCAGATGGAAATTATACTATTTTAATGTCCTCTACATTACTTATGTATTATTTTGGTTATCTTCATCATGATTCATGTCTCAATGTACAGTATATCAAAATTCCTTTGTAGTTAAACCTAATGGACTGTCCCAACTAGGCCTGAATTTGCTTTAGACTGTTCACTGAAGCCGGGACAGGGGAGGACCTTCAAGACCCGTTGTTGGACATTATTGTGGCCACAAGCGAAGGCACCAGGCCTCAAACGGTCTTATCCATGGGAGAGCTGCAAACATTTGTGAAAGAATGGGTCATTCTAAAGAGCTCACTGAATTTAAGCATGGTACTGTAATAGGATGCCACCGTTGCAACAAGTCAGTTTGTGAAATGCCTTCCCTTCTAGATATTCCACAATCCGATGTAAGTGGTATTGTTTCAGAGTGGAAGCGTTTAAGAACTACAGAAACTCAGCTACGTAAAAGTCACCAACGCTGGACTGACTCATCACCAAGCATAATGCCAAGCGTTAGATGGAGTGTTGTAAAGCACAGCGCCACTAGATTCCACTGGACACGGCGCCACAGGAGCAGTGGGATGTTCTGTGGAGTGACAAATCACGCTTCTCTATCTGGCAGTTTGATGGATGAATTTGGCAAATGCCAGGAGAACATTCCCTGCCTGACTGCATTGTGCCAACTGTAAAGTTTGGTGGAGGAGGGATAATGCTATGGGGTTGTTTTTCTGGGGTTGGCCTAGGCCCCTTAGTTCCACTGAAAGGAAATGTGTCAGGTTTCCACCCTGACCTGCGCGCTGCTGGTCCAACTGCACCCTCTGGTGGACTATGAGCGCGGTGCGCCTGTCAGTCAAAACACTCCCAGTCATTAAGCACCTGTCCTCTCCACACACACCTGTCCCTCATGAACTCATTATCCACCCTACTTAGTTTTCTGCCTTTCGACTTCCCCTTGTCGATTCAAACCAAGTACTACGCCAGTTTTGTCCCGGCTACGTATCTAGTTATTTGACCTACTTTACTCTGTAGAGTTTTGGCTTTCATGCCTTTTTGTTTTCTTAGTGCTTAGTAGCATTTATTACCTCCACCTAACCTTTTCTGCTTAGTCTTATTTAGAGTAAGCATTATAAACGGTCAGTTCTCACCACTCCACCATCGTCGTGCAATTGAGGTTCCAAACATCACTCTGAACCTCACAAAATGTTAATGCCTCAGCTTACCAAGACATTTTGGAAAATTCTTTGCGTCCCACTTTGTGAGAACAGTTTGAAGAAGGCCCTTTTCCGTTCCAGGATGACTGTGCCCCAGTGCACAAAACAAGGCCCATAAGGATATGGTTGGATGTGTTTTGGTGGGGAAGAACATGACTGGCCTGCACATAACCTTTGGGATGAACTAAAACGGGGATTGCGAGCCAGGCCCTCTCGTCCAACATCAGTGTCTGACCTCACCAATGCTCTTCTGGAAGAAAGGGCAAAAAAATTCCAACAGACACACTCCAAAATGCCATACAATCTCCTGTAATGTGTAGGTGTTGCAATACATTTGTCCATATAGTGTATCATATTCTCGTATTTTGGGAACTGACAAGGGAGGGTGTAAAAATGTAAAAGCTACAATGTGACTCAAGAACTTTGGCACTTTGCCTTTGACTTGTTCCCAGTCTTATGAGATGTTTTTCAGACAATTATTCTTTGGAATTTCCCTGAGAACTGGGCTGTATGACATGATGCCTGAAGGATGTCTGAAGGACATGTCTGATAACGTGAAGAAAAATATTTTTCGGAATAGAACTGATAAGCCTGAATGCTAAGTGCTACATCTGGCAAAAAAAGGTACTGCTAATTACCTAGCTAATACCATTTATTTGATACATGTTTGTGGGTGCAAGGACAGAACAAAATACAAAGAGGTCCTTGCAGAAAACCAGTTTCAGAGTGCTCAGGACCTCAAACTAGAAGATTCAAGCATTGATTGTTTTTGGCAGAAGCACACAGTTCACCGTAACCATTGCATACCATATTTGTAGATAATTAAACAGATGAAACTATATGTTTTGGCTATGTCTGTGATCGATTCATTCTGATGTATTTGCCTTATGATGCCCTGCTTGACACATGTTGATTCCTTATGTTGTCAGACACCTGCAACAGCCTTCAATTAAAAATTATTAAGATTAGACATTGCAACAATGCAAACAAACACTGACTAATAAGAAACGTCTGTGAGGCCATTTGTCGAAATACAGTACTTATGGTACTCTATAATTCAATTGGGGACTTTGTACAAAATGTGCTGTTTTGAAATTGTTCATCCGATATGACAATCTACATTTTAACCACATACCGTCATTCTATCCTTTAAATCTTAAAGTGTAGTTATGGTTATTGTAGTTACTGTTATTCAAATGTTTGTGAAATTATTCATAATGCTTTGTATATTCCTTGTGTGGCTACTTTCTGTGATTGTAAATAAATTGACATTTACATAAGTTATAGTTTTTTGGAAAAATTACTTGTAAAATATGCAATAGAATTGCATTAAAGCATATCTTTCGCATCATATCTATTTAATGTACTGTATGTGCCATAATTTTCAGTCCCAAACCTTAGCATCAATGAGTAAATGGAGTGTCATTGTTTGGTGTTCACAGAGCTTTTTGAAGTCCTTGGAGGATTGCTTCCACCCAACTTGAAAGCCGTTTTCAACAGAGAAAGGCATTGCCTTTTGAACCAGTAAAGGTCGAAGTGGAAGAGTAAGGGTTCACTGTCCATCGATCGCTGTTGAAAATGTCAGCAGCTGTAGAGTCGAATGGGCTCTGAAATTAAGCCTGTGACTAGGCATCTCAATTCAAAGACTGTCCTTGCGTATCTGTCAATGCGTGTGTGTGTGCAAAGCCTAAGAATACTCATTCCTTGGTATATTAGCAATAAACCACACCCCCTTTTATCATATCAGTCAATAAGCACTCAAGGATTCAAAGCTCCTGGTTTAAATATACAGTATAGCATGTATGTTGGTGCCATAAGAAAAAGGAAAAGTACACCCCATGGGAAGTTAAGTTATTTTTACATGTATGTATTTTTTAGCTAAACCCCATTCACATTCATTGACAAAGGCAATCCAATTTACATTGGCCAGTATATATATATGTGTATATATATATACACCCAGTGCATCCAGAAAGTATTCACAGCACTTTACTTTTTCCACATTTTGTTATGTTACAGCCTTATTCCAAAATAGATTTCATTTTTTTTTCTTCAAAATTCTACACAAAATACCCTAGAATGACAAAGTGAATTAAGTTTGTTATATATTTTTTATCGATTTACAAAAATTAACAACAAAAATATGAACATGTACAAGTATTCACAGCCTTTGCTTGATAATTTATTGAAGCGCATTTGGCAGCAATTACAGCCTCAAGTCTTTTTGAGTATGATGGTACAAGCTTGGCACAGCCATTTTCAGATCTCTCCAAAGATGTTGTCCTGAAGCCACTCCTTTGACATATTGGCTGTGTGCTTAGGGTTGTTGTTCTTTTGAAAGATGAACCTTCACCCCAGAGGTCCACGGCGCTCTGGAGCTGGTTTCTATCAAGGATGTCTCTGTAAATTGCTGCATTAATCTTTCCCTCGATACTGTCTAGTCTCCCAGTTCCTGCCGCTGAAAAACATACTATCAGCATAATGCTGCCACCACCCTGCTTCACTGTGAAGATGGTATTGGCCAGGTGATAAGCAGTGCCTAGTTTCATTCAGACATAGTGCTTAGCATTCAGGCTAAAGAGTTCAATCTTTGTATCATCAGATCAGAGAATTTAGTTTTTTTATGGTATGAGAGTCCTTCTGGTGCCTTTTGGCAAACTCCATGTTGGCTGCCATGCTCCTTTTACTGAGGAGTGGTACCTTTTACTTCTGGCCATTCTACTACTTAGACCTGATTGGTGCTGCAGAGATGGTTGTCCTTCAGGAAGGTTCTCTCTTCACAGAGCAAAGCAGGAGCTCTGTCAGAGTGACAATCAGGTTCTTGGTAACCTCCCTGACTAAAGCCCTTCTCCACCGATCGCTCAGTTTGGCCAGGTGGTCAACTCTAGAAAGAGTCTTGGTGGTTCTAAACTTTTGCACATTAGGACCTTCAATGTTACAGATTTTTTCTGTACCCTTCCTCAGATCTGTGCCTCATTACAATCCTGTCTCGGAAATCTACAGACTACTCCTTGGACTACATGGCTTGCTTTGTACTTTGACATGAACTGTCAACCTTATACAGACAGGTGTGGGCCTTTCCAAATCATGTCCAATCAATGGAATTTACCACAGGTGGACTTGAATCAAGTTGTAGAAACATCTCAAGGATGATCTGTGGAAATAGGATGTGCATGAGCAACATTTTAAGTGTCATGGCAAAGGCTATAAGTTCAATGTACATGCCGTTTTTTAATTTTAATTGATTAGCAAAAAATTTAAAAGACGTTTTTTTACATAGACACATAGAAACACATATATTATTTGGTAACCTCTTCCTAATCTATGTTTTTGGCTTTATGTCTAACTTCAGTAGAATGCTCTTTGTCCTGAACCTTTAGATTCCCTGCTTAACCAATAATCCAATAAATAATAAACCAATAAATGTTTTATTCCAGCAACTGACAGCAGTTTTAATGGTTTACAGGTAGTGGCCTATTGTAAGGTAATTGTGTCCTCGTTAGGGAAAGTTATTTTAATCTGCAGATTCCCAAAGCACTTATGCTTTTATTAGAAATTCTCCCCAATATAAAATAATCTCATTATACCTAACTTGATTGGAATTGTGTGATATATTTTAAATTAAAATGTAAAAAAAATGCTATGTACATTTTGTATTTTCAGAAAAAAATATTTGAACACTGTAAGGCACTGCATATGCTTGTTTGTGTCTTAATTCTTTATCATAACCCACCAACAACTCCGGAGTCAGAAGTGACTTTTAGGAGTAAGGGAGAAGCTATGCAGCCATGATGCTGATGATGTAGATTGAGGTTGAGGATGAAAATAATTATAGAGTGAGAGAGCTAATGTTATCCATTCTTTTTTGCTCTTTCTTTGGTTGTTTCGTAAAATTAGTGTGTGTTGTTTAGTAAAATTACTGTTGTCAATCAATCAGTAATCAATCCACCAATCGGCTTGATTTCCCTGTGCCTACTTCCTCCTTTATTCCGCCTGATACTCCACACACACTCACATCCATGCAGTTTTGATGCCCCTTTCCAAGCATTGTCTACAAATTGAAATTGGTCTCTCTGGCTCGTTTTTTCTTTAGTTCTAAACAGTTTTTTCTTTCACCCTTTTATAAATAAATATCACTTGCAATGCACTCTCTCCGACCCCTTATGGAACAGGGAATTAGAATGGTTAAAATTGTCCAAATAGATGAAAAAAGAAGGCGTTCCTTTCTTTTTTTCCCTTAAATGGAAACCAGACATACTAGCAATCCCAAACCTCTGCTGTTGGAAATTAATCTGTTGACTTTCATTTATTCTTGTAATAGAAAAATATATCCACAATTACCAATTACCCATACAAAAAAAACTTGTTCAAGCCCACTTTGTAGCCAAAACCCCATTCTAAATCACGTGCATTCTCCCATGATAAGAGAATGCATTAATAAAATAACAGTAATATGGAAATAGTAAGCTCAGCGATTAAGAAAGTATTTTCTTTATGGTGATTTATTTAATTAAACTCTTAGCTGTCCTTATGTAGGTTTATGCCTTAATGATTGTTTTTTAATGAAATCATAACTTGCTCTGACACAAAGTTGTCGGCCAATTTCATGCTCATCATTGTCGTTCAATTAGAAAATGCTTGTTCCATGGAGCCAAGAACACTCCCTGGGCTTGGAAAAGAAAAACCACATAACTAATCAAACAGAGAATTTGGAATATATTAAATTAAATCCAGGAGACGCATCCCCCCCACAGTAAAATTCAATCAAGCCTAAACAGTTAAAAGCAAAGATTATTGTGTTTTCAACTGCCGTGCGTCAACCACACATGGTTGGTATTTTTGAATGTTCATCCACATAAAATGCACGGTCGTCTGCACGCTTTCAATCCACCTGAAGCAGAGAGAAGGTGGATACGACAGGTTGACCTTTTAGCCTATGCTGAGATTACCTCTTGGGTTTCTATTTAGACCAGATGCAGCATGCAGAGCTACATGGCTACGCTAGCACTTTCTTCTCTTCTTCCTCTTAAGATCCTTCTCCTTTCCCATTTCATCACACATTTTGCTGAGTGTGTTCAAGATGGACACTGTTTGTCCTTTTCATGTTGTCTATTAATTATAAATGAAAGACTGCGCCTCTAAAGGCTGTCGTTGGTGACACAGTTGATGTTATGGGGCCTAGGTTAGAGCTGACTCTAGGGACATCTTTCAACCTTCCTAAAAGGGAAAAGCACACTCAGAGAATAAGAGCGATGGAGAGACGGGGAGACAGGAGGATGAGATAAGCTTTAACCCTAGGTTAAATGAGGAAGTATATACAGGACCAGATGATGTAAACACAGCAAAAAAATAACTTAAGTGACTCAGCAGAGACCTGCTAAAATTGGTCAAAACTTTTACATATTTCTACAAAGTTGCTTGGCGTTAGAATGCCATGCAGAATGTATAACTCCAAGCAATGTAAGTGGGTAAACGCTTTGCTGCATAATAATGTCCCTTGTGTGGTTATAGCAGCATCAAAATAAGTTAAGAACATAACAAGATGATAGGTCAGTAGAAGCGTTCCCCTTCTCTCATTTAGTTGTGTGTGCATGCATACCTGATGTGTAACTGATGTGATGTGTTAACCGATGTGTTAAATGTAAACTTGAGAAATTGAGTACAGAGTTGGGACGTTAGCTCCAACCACTCCATTGAGTCAACCACTCAAATGCATTTCTTTCTTCGGGGTAGATCTGACACATTTGCGTACGTAAAACTCTTTGAATGCCACTTTATCTTGCGACATTTATACTGTTGCATTGCCGACAACATAACGGGTCGGCAGAAGGCGATTATGAAAATCATTTGATTTCTCTTGGACTTTTTCCAAAAAACCTTTTGAAAGGTATATTTTCTCTTCTTAGCAAGCAAAATTTGTTTTTCATCTCATTTTAGCCATTGACATTAAAATGAAATGGGCTTACATCAAATTACATCAACTTGATATCGTTTGACACTGGAGAATTTATGAGGGTCATTAAATCAAAATAATTATTTGTTTTTGTGCAGTTTTTTACAATAGCTTGAGCACTACTATCCTAGCAAAATTCGAATTTTCATTACAGTTTACACACAGATCAAACTGAAACCCTTTGGCTCAATATGACAAATATAGACTTAAAAGATTAAATGCATGACACAAAATCTGTCACGTTCACGGGTCGTTGGGAAACATCCTTTAATTACTTCTTGTCGATATGTTCAAAAACTTAAAAGGAGCTGCAAACTGAGGCACAACACAACCCAAACAATCATCCTCAAAACCAAGGCAAACATGGGCAACTTAAATATGGTCCCCAATCTGGGGGTGCAGTTGCCTTTAATTGGGGAGAATTGAAGACAGAGCATAGAGGTGCCTCAGGGCCTGACTGTAAACCCGAGGCGCATAAAGATGCCTAGAAGCCTCAAGCCAGGACCTGACATTACCCCCACCTTGGCTCCCGACCGCAAGACCAGAGACAGACCAGGACATGCACCGGGACAGGTGGAGGCTCGGCCCGGGACAGGTGGAGGCTCGGCCCGGGGCAGGTGGAGGCTCGGCCCGGGACAGGTGGAGGCTCGGCCCGGGACAGGTGGAGGCTCGGCCCGGGACAGGTGGAGGCTCGGCCAGGGACAGGTGGAGGCTCGGCCAGGGACAGGTGGAGGCTCGGCCTGGGACAGGATGTGGCACACAAGCATACAACTTGTGATCTCATTAAACGTTTCAATCATTCATTACACTATGGACCAATAAATACTAACTTTCTGAAGTAACTAACTTTCTAACTAAATACTAATACTAAATATCAACATAACCTATATATATTTATATTTCACTTTGAGCAACTCCACCACCATGCATTTTAACCACGGTTCCTTTACACGTTTGGTCCATTCTTACAAAAAGCTCTTTCATGCATGAAAAAGAGTTGATTGCTGATTAAACAGTAAACTTGTTTGTATACGCATAGAATCTTCTCACATTCAAGAAAGTCGTTTGTATGTCACGTCTCCACCTATCGGCAGGCTCCCCTCCGTTCGCGTAGCCCCGGCGTTCGACGTCGCCGGCCTTTTAGTTGTAATCGTCCATGTTTGTTCTGTTTCCCATGTCCTGTGAATGCATCCCTCCTGATTTCCCACAGCTGTTCCCTATCGACTAGGTATATAGGCCCTCGTATGTCTTGTCTCTGTGTTCATTATTGTTTCCTGTTTGATGTTCCACACACTGCGTGCGTTATGCCAGCGAGACGGTTGTTTCTCCCCTGTGCTTTGCTTACAATAGCTTGTGCTTTACCGCACTACTGTATTGTTTTCCGACCACGGTAAATAAAACCTTGTTATTGGGTATCTCCTGCGTTTTGATCTCCACTATTTCTACGAACTCATCACATTGTACCTGCTGTGACCAAATGTTTTTGATTCCCTCAACTGAGATTTACGTTTTTAGTTTAGTTTAGTATTCTTTCACAAAAATTTGCTTACCGGTGACTTTATGTGTGAAAGCAACGAGAAATGCTAGCAAAGATTTCCTCTGAGCTCATTCGGCTATGACGGAGGTCAACAAGATCCTAGTTTTATTAAAGGTGTATTTTTAATCAAGAATAGCTGTCACCTACTTCACAGTTTTTGCTACAAATATTCAACCTCTCTTCACAAAGAGAGTGGTACGTATTCTATGTAGTCTATCTTGTCTCATAATGTGTACACAATTGTGTGATTATACATGTTTAATTCATGCCCAAAACAGAAGTACTAGTTATTAACAGACTGACTGAACATATTGTCACTGCCAATATATACGTTGGGGGTGGAGATGCAATGGAGCAAAACATCATATGCATAATATGGTTTGAGGCCAGGGCGTTTTGGTACGGCAGCTGTCTGTCCAGTTTGGCCCTGGTAGCACTCACCTACGATAGTTTCTGGTTCCCTTTTCACCCTTCTTTAGATTCAGGTGGACACCAGAAGCTAAATGACAACTTACATAATCCCACTAGTAGACGGGGTATTTCAGACCTTTTGCTTTCCAACTAAACAATGCAGAGACATGGTGAGGCAGATGTTTCCGGACCATCGGGGGCTATTTTTTGCAGAGCAGGAAGCGGCGGGAGCAGCAAGGTGTCCTCAGTGGGTGGGTGGGACACAGCTATGCTTGCATATTCTGGTCACGTCTCTCCGCCAATGGGCAAATATGTTGGTATTAAGCATTTCCAGGCACATAATACAATTCAGTATGACTCATGTATGAAGAGCACATCGTCAAATGTAGTAATAGTAGTCAAAGTAGCTCTGGATTCTCACAAAAGGATGTGTTGATTTTTAGGTTGCAAATAAGGTTATGGAAATGAATGATATGGAGACTCCAACTGATGCAATAGAAAAGCAAGTCAGAAGACAAGATGTTCTATTAGCCAAGTTGTGACAGTATTATCACAGTTTTAATATGGACTGTTTGATTCAAGTTGGGAAAGATGATGATGAGTTTTAAATGATGAGGTTGTTTTGTAATGTTAAATGTGCTGTTGTGCCTTGTTGATTGTGTTATTTGTTCGCAAACTGTCAGGCCTATAGTGTACCATCTACATTATGCTGCAATCCAAACCGAAGACAGAATTCAGTGTTCAAAAGATCCTTTAAAACATTGTTGTGCATTTCAAAAGTGTTGACATACGGAGAGGGGATTCAATTTTGAATATATTTTTTATTCATTCAATAACTGCATCCTCGTGCAAGTAGCTAAAAAGCATTAGCCTTCAATCCCCAGGTGCAAAATGCTAGGGCCTTATTGCTGACAATGTTTAATAAAAACCAGCCCAGATAAACAACACAGACCTCCAAATGAAGTATCTCTCCTTCAGCAAATGTGGTGTACCATTACATTACTCTGAATTGAATCCTGAACACCATTTAATCAAACCATTGTTCACTCTAGGCAGAATTCCAATGGAAATCATTATTGTAGGGAAAGTATTGACGTTCCCTTGATGTAATGAATATTTCAGCTATGTTTAATCTACTTTCAGTCCAGAATGCAATTAGGTCTCTGCTTTGAAGACAAAAGAACTATATCTACAGCTAAATCAAACAAAAATGAAATACTAGAAGGGAGGTTGGTAATTATTATTTTGAATCTGTTTGATATGAATGAAAACACAATGCACGATAATGCTGAGATCTGCATTCACATGACATCTGGTAAATTTTTGGTTATTGCTGGTTATCGCTGTAATATCAGATATAATGTATAACATACTTTTATCCCCTGCATAGCAGAATATACCTCAGAGGTCAGCTAGGTTGGGACAGCTAAGTCAAAATCGTAATACAAACATTTGTTGAATAACATTTAAAATGTAGTTGAGTGTCACTAGTGTCATTTTTCAAAAAACATCTTGTCACAACAGCTAAAGCTGGAACCTACTGGTTAGAGCTTCAAGCAAAAAGATATATATTTAATGTTGATGTTCTTAAATAAGCAAAGGACACTTTTAAGAAACACGCTTTCAATTAAACCAAGAGGAAACTTTTCTGAAATAATTTGCTTATTTACAGAGTGATGTTTACCATCTCTAAACTACTTTGAGAATATTCCCAATGTAAACCAAATGTTCTTAGAACTCTTCACAAACATTTTAATTATAAAAATATAAGGAAGCATTCTGTTAAACTTACAAAATAAGTATGTTTATTTAACTGTGTTGAGAAAGTTACAAAGCCAAGTAACTGTTGTGCGCCATTCTCAGAACGTTGTGGGAACTATAGGACAACTACACGCTCACCTATCTCTAAGAAACATATGGTTCTCAGAACGTTGTGGGAACTATAGGACAACTACACGCTCACCTATCTCTAAGAAGCATATGGTTCTCAGAACGTTGTGGGAACTATAGGACAACTACACGCTCACCTATCTCTAAGAAGCATATGGTTCTCAGAACGTTGTGGGAACTATAGGACAACTACACGCTCACCTATCTCTAAGAAACATATGGTTCTCAGAACGTTGTGGGAACTATAGGACAACTACACGCTCACCTATCTCTAAGAAACATATGGTTCTCAGACCGTTGTGGGAACTAAAGGACAACTACACGCTCACCTATCTCTAAGAAACATATGGTTTTCAGAACGTTATGTACTAAATTGTTACGCATGACCAATATGCGTTCAGTTTGAACCTGTTCAGTTCAACAAGGAGAGATCCACAGCCTATCCTAGACATTTGGAGGTTCCACAGGCACACTTTACAGTAGAACAGAAGAATGATTCATGTTTTGTAGCTATTTCAAATTGTTTTAGTAATTAAAAAGAGATATTGAGAATATTCACCAAGAGGGAATAACCCATGAACATTTTCTTTGAATGGAGAGATAGTGACACAAAGAGCAGGGTAAATCCTTTTTGAAATGTTACCTTGTTTCAGAGTTACAGGCCAGGTATTAATTTTAAGTGGTAACCAAACCAGAAAAATTAAACAAATATGATTAGGCCAAAAACAATTAAAAAAACATTTTCTAGTTCAAATTTTGTTTTTGGCATTCAAACTCCTACAAATGCTTCCTAAATTACTGGCAACAGCTTATTTACAAAATGTTTACAGTGATGTTTGAGAGAACTTCATATCCCAAAAAGGTAACTAGAATCGTCCCGGTTTGTATTGTGCCAGGGCCGCTGGTATTGTTGACAGAACAGCTCTTGGGTATGCGTGTAATATCTCATTGATTTACTGTTTAACTCAGGGGTGGGCAAACTACAGCCAGAGGGCCAAATGCGGCCCGCCATGCTGTCCCATCCGGCCCACGGAATGCCCTTTTCTGGCCTCCAAATCAATTATGATTAACAAATTACAAAAACAAATGTGTCCCTCCATTTCATTTCAAAATCCTGATTTGGCCCCCGAGCCAAAATATTTGCCCACCCCTGGTTTAACTGATAGTTATCCCTCGTGTAGCAGAACGTGGATCTACCTAGCACTCCCTAATGTAATACTGAAGGTCTGTTTACGGTACACTCTAATCTAAATAGGGGACATCCTGAAGAAGGGAGGTCATTCATGTTTAGATGCCCACAGTTGATACAATTCCTTTGCTAAAGTTGTCACTTTACGACGAATACAATACAGCAGTTGATGTGGGATTCTTCTCTCAACCTGGTGGCACTTATTAGACAATCGCGGTGACTGTGAAGGATGTCTGTCAGATCATTTTCTGGCTCCAATATAAAATAAAATCTAAAAACAGCAGCAGTTGTGATTCTTGATGGAAGCAAACTAAGGCCAGAGGCTATTAATTGTTTTGTTGTGGCTATTAACGGCCCACGGCTATTAATTGTAAAAGTTTTATGGTTGTAAGAGGCCCTGACATACTGTGGGTCGGTGTGTTTTGAGTCTAGGCCAGCACATACCCTGTGGTGCCAAAGAAGCGGATGTGCATTGTAGACATGTGGTGGAAGAGACACTCATACAGAGAGAAGAAACACGGGTTGAGTTCAAATGGATTTGAACAGCTGGCTGAGCCGAAAGACACTAGTCGGGATTTCCTCCTCAGATCAGAACACTGAGTTGCGATCTAATTAGGTCAAACATTGGTCCAGTTCTTTCCCAGAAAAATGCATACTGTAAAAAAGAAATCTGTTCTAAAATAGCATTCTGTTTCTGAATGTCATACCAGACCAGGCATAAAAGCACACGTCAGCCTAACATCGTTTGTTTTAGTTCAAATACTGTAGGTAGTTGCATAATATATTGAGGCTTTTAGAGAAGTCAGAGTGGTTTTGGCTTCTTGGTCTTTTTTTAAAGCATATATCATCCTAAATCAACATGTTAATGGATTATCAAGGCAAAAAGGGTGAATCATTCATATGATTCACTAAGGAACTGGAATGCTACCATCATGCCATCCTGTCCTGGCAAATTAGCTTGTTTGATCTGCATCCCTTAATTCCAAATATAAATGAATAGCTAATTACATGTGAATGAATCCCTTTGACTCAATGTCCAGGCAATTCAATAATGGATGACAGCGAGATACAGGGATTAGTATAATAGAGTGTGTTTTGAGAATCCTTGCTCTCACCCCTGTGCTTTTTGACTGTGATGGAGCCAGTACTAGTGTTATTAAATCTACTATCAAGGAGAAATTACATATTTGTTCTAAAACATGAAATGGAACCTCAAAGTACATTATGTACACTGCATTCTAATTAAACAAAGGGCTATTTGATACACAACATGTGTCAGTTGCTCATAATGTTGGATCAGAATTGGATTTCTTACAGATAGCAATATTATCCATCTTAAGCAAACACTGAAGATGAGAAGCATCTTTAATGGACAGATTAAAATGCATCACAGGACACAGACATGGCTCCAAATGAAACTCTGCTATGCTTCTTGATGGCTAATGTTGAAATGGAGTTGTCGGTTTAAGACACATCCGAAAGATATGAGGCTGCATTATTAATAATGTCTTGCGTTATTGGCAGAGATGGCTCCCATCTCTTCAGCTGTCATAGCCTCTGCATCTCGCCTTACAAAATAACGTGATGCAAGCATACATTTATGTGTTGAGCAGTACTTATATGGTAGGCATCCAGAATGGTCAGGACAGCAGATGTACAGTGTAACCAGGGCTAAGAGCAGATCACATTTCGTACAGAAAGGAACTGTGCTGTATTCGCTTGTCAAGAAATGTCAGCTTAATGAAGACCCCAGCTCCTAGAAAGATTTGCGGGAATGTATGGCAAATCTTTATTTCTGTGATACTGTGAATAATACAACTGTCATATATAACAAACAAATGGATGGATGTTTTAATAAGCATGTGGATTTTATGGTTGTGGGAACAAAACACTTACATTGCATCTGTGAAAAGTGTGCAGCAATGCGACAAGCATTTCCTAGACAATGACTGGGTTATGCAAACATAGGTGTCAGAGACAAAGGAGTTCCCTGAGGCCCACATGTAGGTGGCCTAATTTCATCCGTGGAGGCAGAGTGGGGTGTTGCACCACAGACAACATAAAAGTGAAGTCAAACGGTCGGGGCTATGAAATAGATTGTCCTCTACTTGCTGCACCGATTCTACAAGAAAGATTCTTACAGTGATGATGTCACTGGCACAATATTATTTTTAGTTAGCTAGCAGTTGTAAACAAAATGTTATTGTAAGGTGGTGAAACAGGGTGTGCATTAACTATTGTAAGATCATCTGGATAGCAGTTTCTGTAGAATTATTCAAATGTAAAATACAAATACCAACAGTAAAGCATCCTGAGACCATTTATGTGTGGGGTTGCTTCTCAGCCAAGGGAGAGGGCTTACTCACAATTTTGCCTAAGAACACAACCATGAATAAAGAATGGTACAAAAACATCCTCTGAAAGCAACCTCACCCAACCATCCAAGAACAGTTTGGTGATGAACAATACCTCTTCACCTTATCATAACTGAGTGGCTGGGGGAACAAAACATTTACATTTTGGGTCCATGGCCAAGAAACCCCCAGACCTTAATCCGATTGAAAACATGTGGTCAATCCTCAATTGGCGAGTGGACAAACAAAATCCCACTAATTCTGACAAAATCCAATCATAGATTATGCAAGAATGGGCTGCCATCAGTCAGGATGTGGCCCACAAGTTTATTGTCAGCATGCCAGGGTGAATTGTAGAGGTCCTGAAGAAGAATGCTAAACACTGGAAATATTGACTCTTTGCATGTACTTAATGTAATTGTCAATAATAGCCTTTGACAGTTATGAAATGCTTGTAATTATACTTCAGTATGCCATAGTAACATCAGAAAATGTTCTAAAAACACTGCAGCATTAACCTTTGTGTAAACCGATACTTGTGTCATTCCCAAAACATTTGGCCAAAACAGTTTTTTCTCTGGTGAAAACTAAATGTCACATGAAAATGTAAAGATGTTTATCTGTAAATCAATGTGTACTCCAACAACAAAGTGTAGGCTTTTAATCAGTAGACTGAAAATTAAAACTGGATAACATATGTAATTGAATTCACTTGTTACTGTTCTCTGTCACGTTAGATGTGGAACTGGTCAGCATTTCAGAACAAGGCACTGGCTTTATATGGATATTTGCATATGCCTCACAAATTATGACAAATTGACAACATCAAATTCATGATTTATTCTAATTGGTGCCAGATCATTTTCAGAAGGACTGTATGTCTGAGCCACTGTGAGGTCACTTTTAGACGAGATTAGATTACTAGTGTGATAACAGTGTGGTTTTGGAGGAGTTTGGTAATATCAGTGGGTTAAACTGAGTGCTTCTCTTATATCAACATACACAGACATTCACAGTACCAGGGGGATTGTTTTACCAATTGAATTACTAAATGATTTGTCATTCCTTACGTGGTTCAAGAATTACATTCGTTATATTCCGGGAACCTTAAAAGATGTAGAGACTGTTGCCCTAACTGCATCCAGTTTTACACAGTAAGTAAGATTTTCTCTGGTCATTTTGGGTCAATTGCAAATGTGGCCCAAACTGCAAACCACATGGGGATTACCTGGCACTTTATTAAGTGATGTGCAGAAAACTGGCTGCACATCCAGTCCCTTGGTACATGCTAAATAAGAGATGCTGTTGGCTGAACTAAACCCACCTCTGTCTCCCCTGACTTTGTAAATGCATTGGCATTGCTACCAGGGCCACTGTGGAAAGGGTTGTGTTGTGACTAGGAGGCGTCCCTCCCTGGGTTTGGACATGAGGTTCGGTGTTAGGGTTGAGTTTAGGCGTAAAGGTTTGGTAATCAAGGATACGGTTAGGGCAATGTTAAGTCTAAGGACTATGGTTAGGTTTAGGGGGCAAGGAACACTGCAGAAATATCCCACAGGGATATAAAAGCGAAAATGTTTCTGTGCGTGTGACCGTACGTACCTACGTGTGGAATGTTATGCAATAACCTGCAACATCCACTGCGTGTATTATGTTTGCACATGTGAAGAAACACACCCCGCTGTTTTCATGTGCTTCTCATGCACCATCTGGCTGCACATGACAGTGCTCTCATGGGGGCAGACTGGAGAGATGACAGACCCCAGCTGCAACTCCTTAAAGGTATGTGCAGAGAAGCACACACACCCACATCAGCTGCCTCATCAACCTCAGACAAGCCTTTTTAACTACACCAAGGTAGGCAACCTTGTTCCTGGAGAGAAGCCATTGAACCAGCCGAAAAGACCAGGCGTGGTGTGTATTTATTCAGTCACTGAACAGACCACAGTTTTTCCATTCAAATCTCAGTAATCTAGCAGAGGCTTGGATTGAAGATCGCTAGGTCGGCCCACCACACAACCCAGTAACAGTACTACTGTCACGTCTCCTCCCAGGGACCCCTGAGGGCGCGTGGTGAGCCGGCGTGCGACGTCGCCGGAATTCTAGCCATTGTCGTTCATGTTTTTCCTGTTTTTTCCCCGTGTCTTGTGAACGCACCCCTCCCTAATCATCTACATGTGTAGGCTGTTTACCAGCTATATAACCCCTTGTGTTTCTTGTCTCGGCGTGTGTTCTTGTTACTTGTTAGGTGTATGCCTTATTCCATTATACAGCTAAATGCTGATTTATAGACACGCACTGTGTGTGGTTTTCTTTGCCGTGCCTGTGCACAAGAGTGTTTTCCGCTCGTAGCCTATAACCACAGATCAAGGTAATAAATACCCTTGACTATGTGATTCCTGCGCTTTGGCGCTTGTTTCTTTACACCAACCATGACAAGTACACCTTACTCAATAAACAAGCTATCAGCAACGTCAGTACTAGGATGGAAGAAATAGAAGGAAACATTTGTTCATTTTTGTTTTCTGTACCCGCTGATATTTTATTTACAAACATACTACGCAAGTGTTCATGTGACAGAAATAAAAATAAATGTCATTGATTTGTTATGCGCTTAGGCTATTTCAGTCTCTCAGTAACGTGTACCGGCAGGAAGTAGACATTGTTAACAGCAACCACATAACCACATAACCACAGCAACTGCAACCACATAATTACTACATGGGTGTGCTCACTCTCCCTGATAAGTTCCTCGTTTCAGTTTTTGAGGGAATGGTTGTTCACGTCCTGCCAAGGCTCTTTCTGGGCCATTTCGTCATAGTGTGAAAGGGTCTGTGTTGCAGACTCCCTTCGGAATGTGGGATTGGTGGAAATGACGCAAGCCAGCACAGCGGTGTTATCTTTCTATTCTTTTTTATCTGGTGATAATCCAAGGTCATTCAACTGGGTACAACCAAACACAGGGAACGGTAGACCAGTGACAACCGTACTAAAGCAAAAGCTTGGCTGCCTATATTTTGTTTAAGGGAAGACCAACAACCATTACCAGGCTGCCCGAAGGCGCTGTGCATCCGCCTGGTAGCTGTGTGTCCACCCTGAGTGTGTTTGCACATCTGCGACTTAGAAGGGCCAGGGGGGAGAGACAAGGTGTCCCTGGTTGAGTCTGAGTGTCCTTTTACTCACACACCGGGCGAGGCCGCTGCTAGATCCTAAGCTCCGCCCACGGTTGGAGCTGCCACAGTCAGGGATCCAGGGTTGCGGGTCCAGCCCCAGGTCTCTCTGCTTTTTGGGTGACTTTAAGGGGATAACAGTGTTGCAAGCCAAGCTGTGGTTTATAGAGAGAAGCTATTGTTGTTAGCCTGTGACCCTGTGACACAACCTTTGATTAGAGGGTGCCCAGGAGCTATCACACACACGGGGAACTTTATTCAAACACACAACGTTCAGCTGCATAGACGTGATTGTTGAGATACAAAGAAATGGTTGTTAAGTAAAAATGCAACTACCTTGATCAAGTACTTAACAGAATAGCTTTCATCTTGGAAGTAAGGGGATTCGGACTAGAGACCTTATGCCAACTAGTCAGGTGCCCTAATCGCTAGGCCACCTTGCTATTGATTGGTTGATGTGTCTAGGTGTTCATGTGTTTAGATGTTCATGTCAGTCTAGGTGTTTCTGTGTTTGAGTAAGCCTGTGCGGGAGAATTCCTGAGGTAAACCAAATACCTTGGTCCTTAATGAGTGTCTGGATTCCCAATGACTAGCCACAACTAGGACGCAAAGTCACGCAGGTCAAAGAGAGTTTAAGCGGCTGGAATGCAGTATCCCTAGAACAGGAATCTGCTACTTTTTTGGGAGAGTTACTTAAAGAAAATGTAACGTGACAAAAGTTCATCTCTATTTTCAACTTCCAAAGTTTAAAAACGTGTAATAATCAATGATTCACCGGAACAACCAGGGTACTTTTTAAAATGAAATGTTACTCAGATGCAAGACAGAGTAAAGCTTACATCTACACATCAGCATTGTATTTTACAATTTATTTTAAGGATTAATCTGAACTTGATAATGAGGGAGACTGTGTGAAACAAAAGTTAATGATGGGGTTATGAAAATCCCAATCTATTTTTAGCCATGCTGTAGCAGACAAAAACAACGCACAGTAGAGGGGATGAATGTAGACAACCCACTGATTCAGGTGACGCATGCTTCACGATAAACTAAGCAAAGGATAAGATTGCTCGTCTTCAGGTCCAGTCCCTGGGGTGTGTTTTGTCCTAGAACCTCAAGTACATGACAGAGAACTAATGTAAGTGCATTGCTGAAATGCCATGACTACACACTTCGAATACATTGCATAAGGTTATGGGTACTTTTTTATGTTCATTTCTTTACAACGTATACTAAAATCAAGGATCATACTTCCTCTCTTTTTAGAGTGAAAAATCATAGGGTCCCTGCACAGTTTGGCCAGAGTGCTATCTGACATTCAGGCTACAGACAAATCATTGTCAATGGCAGAATACATCCTCACTTTCTTGGTGGGGCCAGGGCCATCCAAACTCCTAGAATCTGGAACCAGAAGTTCCTGGGTTTGTTCTTCACCACGAGCTGTGTGTGAACTAAACTATCCTTCAATTACATGTTCCATTTTGTGCCAATTTAGATCTACTGTACTTCACTGAATATAACTACAATCCCTTATTATACCCTACTGTATTTTAATATGCATGCACTGTGCTCTTCTATGCCATATTGAACTGTGCTCTTCAAAGTTATGAAACATAGCCATCTACAAAGAATTCATAATGTTTATTGGAATGGTGCTTATTAGAATAATCCCCAGCCAGCCTGCTTTGCTGGGGTTTGTTTTTATATTTACATTTAGGTCATTCAGCAAACTTAAACAGGGTAAATAGCAGTCAATGTTTTCAACGACGGTAAATAACCACCAGCCAAGGGTCTTGATGAGCCCTGTATAAACGGTACACAACCCTTGAAGTCTAAATTTAGGGCATCCCTGTACTATTTACCTATAAAATACATTGAAATTAGCAACACTAAGAAGTTTAAAATTCAGAATCCTGAAGAGTGACCTTCATTCAGATTTTTAACCTCTACCTAGTTTATCCAAATAATATAAAAATTCTTTATTTAGAAGTTTATTTAAAATGTACAACCCGTTTCCCAAAAAGGTGTGATGAGGCGTAAAAACGCTATGTTGATGTTCAAATCATTTTTCCCTATATTTAATTGGAAATAGTACAAAGACAACATATCAAATGAAACTGAGAAGTTATATTATTTTGGGGAAAAAAACATGCCCATTATGAATTTGATGCTAACAAAAAGGACAGGGGCATGTTTACCACTGTGTTGCTCTGTAAGCGTAGAACAGAAGAGACCAACTGCTATAGTTCCAAGAGTGAAATGTATTCCCATGCTTGCTTAATAAAGGATTGCAGCTGATCAACAGTTTGGGGTTTCCTTTGTCGTACTTTTTTGTTTCATAACATAACAAATATTTTCAATGGGTTAATGCTTTGTCCCTTGTGTACTGAGATTTCTCTGGATTCTGTGAATCCTGTAACGATATTATGTACCAGATTGCAATTTACAGTTGAAAAACGTTTTTAAATTGTTGCACTATTTGCCTGCACATTCTTTCACAGAATGGTGAACTTCTTCCCATGCTCTTTACATAACTAATCATGTTACTGACCTGTTGCCTAATCACCTAGTTAGTTGTGATATTTTCCACCAGGTTTTTAGCATTACACAACTTTTACATCCTTTTGTAGCCCCTGTCTTTTTTAAACTTGTTTCTGGCATCAAATTTAAAGTGGTCATTTAATTTGTTCAAATTCTAAATAACATTTCTCAGTTTCAACATCTGAGATGTTGCTTTTATACTATTTTCTGTTTTGCACATCATTGCATTCTGGGTTGCATATTGGGCATGTTTAATGCATTATTTGAGCAAAGCATTATTTTTTTAGTTTTTTGGTTATAAAATTAATCTCACTACCTGAGACCACAAGACGTGGCCAGGACAGTAAAATGACTGGAACTGACCTTGAAGAGCCTGTAGCAATTCATGCACTCACTTGATCAGTGGAGTAGCTAGCGAAAATATAAAGTATTAAATTCTGATATTTGAGGTGTCCTATATTCTTTTCTACTCATGTAGAATGCAGCCATGGATCCAGGGAGACAGACCATGCAAACGTATCACAATAGGTGGATTTGAGCAGTGAGTTCTTGCCAAGGTCACAAAAAGAAAATTGCTTTGGTAATCCCTTGGCTGGCATAGTGTGTGGACAGGGCAGAACGGACGTGCTGTGTTCCTATGCAAAGAAAATGAAACAAAAGGCATTGCCTTTCCCAGTGGTTGATGAAATGCTGTTATAATCTGTCTTTGTGGACTGGTGACAGCTTGTTGTCTTGTTCAGAAAGTATATAAACATAATGATACCACTGATATCAAGATATGTACAGAAAATGTATGAAAAAAAATTATGTGTTAAAGGTAATTACCTTAAGCTAATTAAAGTTGTGAGAGTTGTTAAACCTTATAATTTCATAAAAAGTTAAAGTAATTAGTCCAGTATGCCTACTGTGGTGTATTAAACTTTATTTAAGAAACTGAACTGAAAATAAATGTAATTATTTTTGTGTTATGAAAACAAAATATTGAAAGAGATAGGTTTGATGTTCAGAACATACTATAGTGCTGCAATCTGTAATTTCCAATATACAGTGGGGAGAACAAGTATTTGATACACTGCCGATTTTGCAGTTTTTTTGCAATAAAATGCTAATGAATTGCTTAAAAATCATACAATGTGATTTTCTGGATTTTTGTTTTAGATTCCGTCTCTCACAGTTGAAGTGTACCTATGATAATAAATTACAGACCTTTACATGCTTTGTAAGTAGGAAAACCGGCAACATCGTCAGTGTATCAAATAATGTTTCTCCCCACTGTATGTGTTAAGTAAGTAAAGTTGGACTTGATTTAACAGGATATCAGCATTGGTGTTTGCACAATTTGGGGTAATAATTTGCTGCAATACAACATTGAATAAGTAATTGCATTCATTATTTTTGACATGCTGCATGTCTAGACGTTTGATTTCAATTGTATGTTTTATTTCCATTTATCTAAATCATGTTCAGATTTTCTTGTTTCTTGTAGGATATTATTTGTTTCATAATTCAATGTATATAGCTTATATGTTTTTATGGTTACTTGAATATTCGGTCATAAAGGGAACATTTTGAACCTTATAAAAAGGGTCATCAAAATCCCATTTTACAATTACATTTAAAAAATAATACTATGGCTTCTAGGGACAAGGGAGACATGTGACCCTCCCTGGTATGCCCAGTAGAATATGTGCCTCCTTCCAAGAATGCTAATCAGACAGACCCCATATTTAATTGTACACACAAATAAGCATGTTTTGCCTGAAAATGTAATTGTTTTATTTGAAAAATCTGGGTGACAGATGGTTGTCATGGAGTGATTGTCTTGAGTTGCGCATTAGAAAGGTTTAAATAGAAATTATGTCAAAATACAGTCATCTTCTCAAATGTGTGATGCATTGAGAAGCTTGCGTATTAATTATTAAGTTCTGAATTACATACAGCATAAATAGTATTGATCTGTTGTTATTATATGACCTAACACTTAAATAAAACGTTTTAAACATGGGTGGAATTTGTCGTAGCAAAGCTCCGAAGACATATGTTTTACTTTTGACTAAGGCATGTTTTATTTAAATTGTATTTACTTACTGAGTGTAGCAAGGCCCAGAAACTTCTATGGGTAATCTTGAAGATGCTTATGCTCTGAGGGCGAAGTCAACACATTCTCCATGAATACATTAACTTGTTTTACTCGTTAACAGGAAACAGAGAAGGAGCATAACCCATTCACAGGGCTAAAGTGTACCGAGTCGATAGATTCCTTGGAGTACACATCATTGGTAAAAGAATATGGTCTACGCCAACACAAATGGTGTTGTAATTAGGGCACTTCAGCATGTCTTCAGATGGGTGATTATATTTGTTCCATTGAGAGTATTTTCACTGGTTTTCCCATATTTAGTGATAAACAATCTCAATTTCTCTCAATCACAATCTTAAAATAGCTAGTCATCAAGATAGTATTTTGGACTTTGCCATGGCAATATCATCTTGGAAGTTGCTTTGGCATTCAGTTTCACTAGCCGGACAATATGTTTTGATTGTGCATTGACTGCGGTTGACTGCTAGTTATTTTTCAAGTTATATAGCCAACAATGTTTTGTTAGCTGTAGTTGGCTATAAATGATTACAATGAAAGATGCGTGTAGCCTATATTATTAAACCTCCACTCCTTTTATTTGGGAGCAGACATTATCTGTCTGTAAAGCATCTATGTTAGCTGTAAGGATTTCGTAATGACGAGTGAAGGGTTTGGATCCAAACGCGCGACTCCTGGACGTGCGTTGAAAACACTGAGCTGGTGTGCATAAAGGTTTAGATATCAAAACGTGAAGGACAATGGCTGATAAGCCCAAGAAAACTATGTTGAAACGTAGGAGTCAGAATAACTAATACGAGCAGAATGTCTGCATAGTATAGTGTTTGAATCGACACTGAGGGGGGACCAAACAGGAACTTAAATAGGGCAGGTGAGTAGGAGATGAGGGACAGCTGTGTGTAGTTGAACATGTGATTGGTGACTGGGTGATTGGCAACGGTGATGGGCACATCGCCCTTAGGCCACTAGATGGGGTGGCAGAGCTAGAACCCAGTCCGGACAGGGTGGAACCCTGACAGAACCCCCTCCTCAACGGACGCCACCTGGCGGTCGCCCGGCACGGCCAGGATGGGCACGGTGGAAATCGCTGATC